>JAVHNF010055938.1:0-10651 GCA_034783455.1 Micropsitta finschii
ATGTTAATTGTGTAGAAGGGAAAATCAGATACACGGGTAGCTCTTGTGCTCACTATAGCTGAAAGAATACAGATCCCAAATGGGGGGATGTTTTAAAGCTCACTGAGATGGTTGAAAAGTCACAAAGATTTCAGCAGTCACTAGATCAAGCCTGTGGACAACAGGGTGAAACTGAAGCTTATTTGACTTCTGCAAAGCTGCAGGGACACTTAATCACTAATGATCTGGTCCATCTTGGACACTTGAGAATTTTTCAATAGCCCTCACTGGGGCCAGCATTTTATATCTGGTTTTTCTTTCCTTTGGTAAGGTCCTTCAAACCTTACAGATTTTGATATCAATCCAGTCTCCTCTCCATCTAACTGACTTCTGAATCATCCCCTAAAAGAACACCATATTGGCAGTATGAATTGTAGGCAGAATAATCCCAGTTCTCTGCCATATTCTCCATGTGGTATTTTAAAAAATGACTGATTGCTTCATGATTGTTCTGCTTTTCCCTGTAGCTCTCGGGCTGACTATGTATCTTTGGGTGTGTTAAGGTACAATGCCAGACTAAAATCTGCCTTAAACAAACTCCCAATAGCTCTGATATCACTTTTAATTTATATTATAATTTCCAAATTCTAGTTGCTCCCTGGTGATTTTTTTTTTTTTTTTTTTTTCACAAACGCATCTGGAGCTGGGAAACAGTTTTGTGCAGGAAGCAACTGTGTGTAGTAAATGACACCCTTCTATGCCTCTCACTTCTCAATGTAGTCTGACCTCTTTCACGAGAGTGGCCAGGTGAGTCCCACAGCTTCTGGGCAGTTCTTACTGTTTTACCTAAAGCAAAAAATTCCTGGGAGTGTCCACAAATCTGAACCGGCATCTGTTCTTTTCCTGTTGTTTCTTCTTTGAAAATATAAACAGAATGTTAATTACCTTGCCCTGATTTTATCCTGCTGCTCAGTTTGTTTCCTTTTAACTTCTGAATCTATTACCACCTGCCAATTTGTCTAATCCTGTATTCTGGCAGATGTAAGGTTTTAGCTGAGATTCCTGCAATGATCCTGAAGGAAAATGAGCTGTATCTACTGAGTCAACCAGACTCAGAAAGCCAAATCTCTTGCAAATGTTACTTCATTATTTGCACAAATTGGAATCTGCGTACAGAAACTATTACATACGTTTGTTCATGGATATATTCTGAGGAGCCTGACATTCTCTCATACGTGGTAGAATGAGTCACAGGCTTGGAATATTCGTGTCTCCGACACTTTCAGACCCTGCTGTCCTTTTCATTTTTGTCATGTTTTGTTCTTAAATGAACAATAAAATAAATCTTTAAGTCATCTGGAGATTCCTCCCTATTTCTCATCACACACAAATGAAAAAACCCTGAATCAGCATTTTCACATGTGCTTAACTCTATAATTGTGTGCTGTGCTAAATTAGAGAGTTGTGCTCAGGTTTCATATTACAAGGACTACTTTAATTTTATACAAGAAAAAAAAAGGAATATTTTACACTATATTTTAATAAATAATTAATATTAAACTGCATCTATTAAATAAAAGTTCAAACTTGCACAGTGCCGTAAGCTCCCTCTGGATGGTGTTTATCGACTTGCAAAATCAGGATCTGGTACAATGATATTTGGAGTGCTCTTCTGTTTCATACTGTGCCAGTTCAATATTGCTAACTACAGGTGTTTAAAAAGCATAAAGTGGTCCATCAAATATCAAAAGATTAGCTTGATGCTTGCCAGATCTTTAAAAAATAAATAAATAAATTTGGAGCTCCGCTTATTTGCCTTCTGGTTTTTGATACTCCAGGGTTCAGTTGGCTCAGGTTTTCATGTTTTATCTCTAACCATAAAGGTTAGAACTTTTTTTTTTGATGGAAGCTGAAGTTTGCATCTACTCACTAGCCTGCAGGAGCAGACTTTAAGAAAACATCAAATATCATTAATGCTCATGGGAAAATTGTTAAAATGGGCCATGCTGCTTGATCACTTACTGATTTACAAATTTTGGTAATAGACGTCAGTGCTTTGAACCACTGATGTGAATTAGCCAGGCCTATGTTCCTTTATAGTCTTAAGTTTCTTGTGGCATTGAAATTACTGTGGCTCAGAAACCTACCCTACAGCTGAACACAGTGTTGCTTGCCATGTGAATCTGGAACAGATTTGCTCCTAGACAAGGGGCTTTTTACATTTTATGTTGGAATAGAAATAGTATCTTCAGATTATTTTAAGTATCTTAAGACTAGTGTAGTTACTCCAGTTGTTTTAATAATGAAACTGTTTTCCTCTCCTATTTCAGTTCTTTGCCTCCACTAAGAAACTCTACAAAGTGCAATTTCATGCCATGGATTCTCATTGTTCATAATTTAATGGATAAGACACAGTCCTAGGTGTTTTGTGAGCTAGTTTGAAGAAGGAACTATAAACGCCTGACTGTCTACATATTTGGTTTGTCTTAAATACAAGAGCTTTCAAAGCAAGAGAAATGAGATGGATTTGTTGGAGGAATGGACAACTGAGTAGATAAGAACTAATACACACTCAGGCTGTATCAGCATATGGAGCAGCACTGTTCCAGTGATGAACTTCTATGAAGAATTAAGAGTTCCATTTGAGGCTCATTGCCCTGTCATTTTTTCATCTGGCCACAGAAAATGGCCTGGGAGGGGGCAGAGGGGGCAGAACTAAAAATTCTGGACCAATTTTTTACCCTGTGTAAAATTCTTTTAGATTTTTTTTTTTTTTTACGAGCTGATTTAGTGCTTTAATTGTCTGTTGAGTAATACAGAAAATATAAAATCTTATTCTATACCTTATACCTTACAACCTATGCATCTTTCAGTTCAAACAAGACTGCAGTGGTAAGCACAAAACAAAATTACCTGAGAACAAAGAGAAAGACCTTTTCTGGCTATCTTTGAAAAATCTCGTGTTGGTAAGAAGGTACAGTAAGTATAGATGAGCTACACACAAACCCACTTCATTTAAACAGAGTGTTTCTATAAATTGAACAAATTATAAGAAAAGGTATTTCAAATTATGAGATAAATAAATGTCCAGATTTTTTCTTTACTGTTCCATTCAGTTTTACTTTATTTTAGGATTAATAAACTGCCATGCCTAAAATTACTCTTCAAGTACTGAATCACTATTTGTGTACCTCTTACTGTGGCAGTGCTCTGTGAGGCAGTCTTAGTATATATATTCCTGTACTGTTACATTTGGCATGTTTGTTTCTAAGAATCAGTAATTACTAATAACAGCTGAACAAACAGAAACTGTTCACCCACCTAATGATATGCAAATATTTAATATTCTAAATATTAAGAATTAAGTGCTTTATGTATCCGTGGCTAAAAACACTGATATATTCTGTTCAGGCAGAATTGTTTTACTTCAGAGTTTGAGGTATGAATAACCTTGTGTTTAGTTCATCTAATACCCTCTGCTGGACTCATTGGGTTTGCAGACCACCTTCCTTAGCAGTGATGCCAAAGACCATCATTGAAATCACAACTGAATTTCTGTTAACATTCATGATCTTTTGTTGCACGATCCAATCCATGCTTACATGACTGTTAGTAACTTTATATAGGTGCTGTATTAGTAAGGTTCATGCTTCCTTACACTAGTATAAGCTCTACATTTATTCTTATAAAAACGCAGGACATTATTAGAGCAATTCTGTTTGCATGAAGTCAGCAAGTGTTTGGAATGGGCAAAGAATGCAGGTTGGGGCTTTTGCTTTAGCAAATGTTAATTACGCAGGTATTTCCTGCATAAGGAATTACTCTTTTAGAAACACAGAGCCGTGTTTTGAGAGTTAGTAGTTTTTTGTTACCATGTTCTTTTGCTTTCTAAATCAAAAAAGACTTTTTTTTCCTTTTCTCACAGTTCATTTATTGCTTTGGGTTTTTACCCCCTGAAGTACATCCCCACTATTTTGATTCTGAATCTGCAATCTTCCTAGGTTTAGAATGTCACTGAGCTCTTGCGAGGTGCCCTGGCCAGAGAGGCTTTGCAGAACTGGGCACATTTAAGAGCTGAAGTATTTTTAGTTGCAAATATTAAAAAAATGCACTCTCAGCTGTTCACACAGCAGTGATTGGACTGGTTAGATACTGGAGAATGCTGATACCTTCATATGTTTTATGAGTGTACTGTAACTGTGCTTCAGGCAGAAATTCTTCAGAAGAATGAGCAAAAAGAACAGTGAGTGGAACTGCTTAAATTAAAAAAAAAAAAAAGTTTAGGTTTGGGTTCTTTTTTTTTTTTTTTTGTTATATGCAGGTATATTTTCATTTGGGTATTGTGTCCAGTTCTTTTATTACACAATGACTCCGGCTATCTTTCAAAACCAGGTAATTATTTCAGGTAAATGCCATAATATGAGAATTTATATAGCATTATCTTTCTGAACTGATTTTATTTCATTTTTCTTTTTCAGAATGCTTGTGAGTATCAAGCTGTTAATTGCTAACATTGAAAAAATGAGCTTAGGAACACAGGCAAAAGCAGATTTTCCAGGGGGCATAAAGAATGTAATGTGCATATCTACTTCCCCAGCATCCTTCTCCACTTTTCATTTGCCCAATCTGAAAGCACAGCACCTGCATTTCTGCACAGAAGTACCCAAGCCCAATAGCAAGCTCATTCTGCATCTGACCAGTGGTCCACCAAGCCCAGAAGCCCTTCTCCTAGCAAAAGCCAATATCGACTAAAGGGGTTTCAAACCAAGCAATTGATTTTAGTCTGCAAAGACCTCATGAACTGAAGCTGGCAGTTTTCACATAGTCTTAGAAAAGTCAGTTTCAGACCCTGCAAGAGACTTAGCAGAGAAATTTGTTAACATCTGGGTGCTTTACACAAACAAACTAAACCTTTCAAGTTTAATTTATTTTACCTTTTTTGTTTGATGTCTGCAACACCTATTTGGAAGAAAGCATGACTGCCATGACTGACCACTGATACTAATTAATAACTTCCAATGCAGTATTCATCAAACATTGCAGTTAAAGAAAATTTTCTGTTCTATTTGTTTTTGTATAAGAAAGAACAAACATAAAATAACTGAATCCTGTAAATAAAATAAAATTATAAATTAAGATAAAATATCACCCTTTTTCTTTTCCTCTGTAGCCTCACACATTCCTTTCAAACATGAAATAACTTTTGAAGGAAGGATGGCTGTGGTGAAAATCAATATTTTTCCTCTAGCTGAGCCTACTTCAGAGAAAAGTCAGATCCTGCCTATGCCCTCTGCTTGCATCTAAAAATTTTAGGTTTCATTCCCTGTGGTAACTATCATAACTATACAGCTACTTCATACAGTATATATTGACTTTGTAAACTGTGGTTGTTCTCTGGTGCAGGGATCAGTATTCTGGACTGAGCATTCAAGTGTGGAAATAGGAAAAGTCTGACATGTTATTAGATGCGTCCTTACTCATGCTCTTTGTAAGATTTCCTACATATCCCTGGATAGAAAATCAATGGTTACGTATGAAGTATCTGTGGTTACCTATTGGAAAGCAGCAAGATGCTTCTTCTATTTGTAAAAGAAGCTTGGCTTTCTAATTTAGCAATGGAGGACTGTAAAAGACAAAAACACAGTTGATATGTAATAAGCCTTAGCTTTGCCAAGTTTATTGTGAGAATACCAAAAGACACAATGAACAGGAAGTGAAGAACTACATACAAACAGTCCCCTGCTAACTACAGCATAAAGATTTGCCTTTGAGCAGAATAGCATCTACTGCTTCTGCAGAACGAGACAAAGTTAATGAGGTAATATAAGTGAAGCTTTGACTGCAGACCAAAATGGGAAAGTAGAAGAGAATTAAAGAGGAGAAATATACTTTTATACAAGTACTAATAAGCCTCAGAGTTTAATATAAGCTACTTACAGAGTTTGCACTATTCTAAGTTTAAAAAATCATTAAACAATGTAATAATATTTTTTCAGTAGAATTTTAATTAGGAACAGGGTCTCATGTAATTATCAAATAAAAGATGATTTCCTGCTCCAAACAGCTTTCCCTCTAAGTGCCAGCCAGAAATGTCAGACAAGAATATATTGCTAAGCTGTCCGTCAGTTATTTGTTTAAAGTTCTTAAAACAAAATGTGGCCTTACCATCTGTGGGTTATCATGCATCAGCACTGAGCTCACATGTTTGTCATAGAGTTGACAATTACAGCCTTGCAGGACAAGACCTAATCTCTCACATTTCAGATGTGAAAACAAAGCAGAAGATGTGCCCTTATGAGGCTATTATGTCTCTAGTTGAGGAATCATATTCTACTAAATATGATAGGCCAGATTCTGCCCCTGGTTATGTGCCTTTGTCAACCCACTGACAAAATTAACGGCTAAATAATATAAAGTGACACAGGGATTAAACATTTTTTCAGCTTAGAAAGTAGTGAGCTCACCTAAGAACATCCAGGCATTCTAGGCTTAAACTACTTATATCTTTGCAGCTGCTAGATGTTCTTACTGTAGAGTATACACATTACATAGCATGCAGGTGGCAGTCACATCCAATCACTACTGCAAAAACATTTTATTAAGCATACCTAGTGTGACAGGGAAATGGAAGACAGCCAGGAATTTGATCTTACCTGGTGCTCTATGCTGCTGCTTCACGGTCTCTCACCATGCTCAGAAAGTCCTACGCTATGTATTTGCTTCAGGCCTAGAGCGTCAAAGTGTATCATTTCTTTTACAAAGCCAAACAGCATCAGTATGACATGTGAAACTAGCCAGTTCTACAGCTCTTTACACTTCAAATGTTTTCACAATATTGAGCCTTACAAGAAAAATGTCAGCCCAGCCTGATCTTTAAGCCTTTCACCATTGAATCAGCTCACGTATGTCACAGATATTTAACAGTAACTGTAGAGATGGGTGAACCAGTTTGTAGAAAATCCTGCCCGAGCTTGTGTTTACTCCAAAAACCCACACAACCCTCTCAAAAGTTCCTATCACGACGGTGGTGATCTTATTTCTTTGTTACTCCTTGCTAATTCCCTGTCATCATGATACTTGTGGCTGCTGTAGTAAAGCCACCATCCATAATCATAGCCAACCTCTTTAGCTTCATCTACACAGCATAATCATGAAGCTTCACTTTGGGAAGGGAGATAAGCAAATACCTAATGTAAGGGATGACAGTCACTCTGCTCAAAAAGCAGGATGTTTCACATGCTGAAAGTGAAAAATGTGTTTAAATACTGTGATGAATTTTTCTTCTTGTACAACAAGCCTTTTTATCCACAGGAAGAAGACCGCTTCTGAAAAGGAGGTGCAAGAAGAGGTCAGGTGTTTGGGAAGAATGGGCCAGCAGTGTATTTGCTGTCTTACATTTCTCTATGTTCTCTATTTTGCCATTCCATGTCTTCCCTTTTCCACTACATCTTCCCCCAGATTTTCTTCCTCTTTACTTTCCGCTTCCCTCCTTTTTGCTCACAGACTCCACACCTGTAAGGACTTTGCTTCATAACTTCGTGTTGTATTTAATTTAGTACTTATCCATTATTTTGTAGTATTCTGCCTTAAATGTGTACACACCATTGTCCAAGCAGAAGCAAATGACCTTTGTGAATGCTGGTGAGTACCTTGTTCTCTGTGGCTGACAGGTCATAAAGACTGTCACTCTTAATTGCCACCACAAATGACCTTTCAGCCTGAGTTTTGAAGTTCAATCATGAGATACATGGTATTTTCCAAGCTATTTGCACATGTTTTAACTGAAGGCTGTGTGTATATGTATGCAGCCATGGGTCATTACACAAAGTGAAACCACCAGCTTGTATGTCGTAAGGCCACCAGGCAGTCACCAGCTGATAATGACTCTCCGTTGTTACTAACCAGGGTCAAATTCATGCCAGTGACCTAGAAGAAGAGGGCTCCACATCTCATTACTAACATTCTGAGCTCTCTAGTCTTACTGACCATTTCATTTAGGTATTTAAGTAAAAGAACAAGTCACAAAAGAAAAAATAGATCAGGAACTAAACCAGGTATTTCAGTATTATCACATTAAAAGCCATTCGGAGTGCATATAATTCTTCCACTCGTAATCTGATAGTGCATTCTTAGCATTCAAGTATCTTATTATACAAACCAGCTGAGTAACTATTGACAGAGATCCCTGGGTATTATTAATACGATAGAGAAGCAGTTGCAGTCTGTTGGGTGAATAACAGACATTTAAAGAAATCATAGAATTGTAGAAATCCCTAAATACTTCTATACTTGATAGCGCTTAATTTTTCTGAGTGACACTGGACTGTTCAGTAAATAATAAAATTTATTAGAAGACCCTGGAGTGCATTTTAACAGAAAAATAGGTATTTTGAAATTTTCCTTAATTCATACAAAGATAAACTGTAAAGTTTTAAAGCTATTTCTTTTATTTTAAATCCTAGGTCATTAATACAATGCATTTGCAAACACCAAATGGGATCCCATCATTCAAAAATTTGGGATTTTAACATCTTTTCCTCTATTTGAAGTTCTTACACAGCATTTTTGTTTTCTGTTTTGGGATTGTAACTAACTTGTAAATTTCAGGATATTTAGATATAAAGGACTCAAATCTGCAGGACACCTCTAATGGGATACTGACCCAGCAAACAACTGCAAATGCCTGGTTTACTTCACTTACTGCTGATTGCCAGACCACATTTTAGGATTTAGTTCTAACAGATCTGGGAATTCAGGGTCTAACTAATTTAAATAAACATACACTCAGCTTTTTACTCTCCTTAAGCTGATACACAGTACAAAATCATGAGCTGTAAGTTCTTTCCTGTATTGTCTGTACTACCATCTAAGACATTTCTAATGTAAATTTCCTAATGTTGTCAAGGCACTCATTAAAGTATGAGAGCCACTAGAACAGCAGTTGTGCCATCCTTATATCTCTGGAAACACCGACTCCTAAATTTAGGCTTAGGCAGGTAAGTAGAAGAATTAATTTTTAACATTTTGTTTTACTGAAGATTTGGAGATTTGGATCATTTAATTTGTGAAAAACATATTATTCAGCTATTTATTTGGGCTTTTAGAGATGTTCTTTCTGCTTATAGTATGCTATGAGACACCTTCAATGCAAAAAAATGTGTTGAAATATTGTGTCCAAATTAGTTCATATGCCTGAAAGGGAGTGGCAGAGGAATAGTGATAGTAAGAAAACATTGTGGGCATGTTGTTCCAGGCATGATAGCAGCCTTGCCAAATCCAGGTGTTCAAAAACCAGAAGACAGTTCCCCAAAACACAGAATTGGATCAAACATCACAAGATTAATGTCTGTCTGTTTTTCTTTTGATTTACTTTATGGCTTCTGAGACTTTCATTTTTAAATGAAAGCTGAGATTCTTACCTAACCACAGAATTTTGGAAGCTATGAGTTTAAGAAAAAAAAAATAAAAAAATAAAAACTTCATCTGCCCCTGCTTTTGCCCACCTCTGTCACTCAACACTGGAACTGTGAGAAAGGACTCCACAAGCCATTTCACCAGAGCTGCACCACCTGGATTCTCCAACACACTGCGAATCACTGGGCTGCCAGTTAATGTAGCATTAAGTCTGCTTTGTGTTGAGGAAGTGATGCAAAGCAAAATTAATGGCCCAGCGAATTTGGTCCTACACTGGAACCCAGTAGCAGGATCACGTCCACTTCTCAGCTGCACTTAACAGAGGCACATCTTCCTGCATCTTAAAATTACAGTGGTGATTTACAAGCGCGGCTGAACGTCCCGCTGGAAACTGCTGTGAAAGAAGTGTCACTGGTGTTTGTAAACCGTTTTTCAATTACAGGGAAGGTATTTTTCTAGTTGTTCAAGAGGACTGGTACACTAAAGGTCTGGTTCTGTAACACCAAATTGCAATAGATGTATTTGTGGAGTTGATCTCAGAAATCAATTACTATGAAGGCCCACAGCATAACACAGGTTACCCAAATAAATACTGCTGTTGATACAGGAAGACATTTCCAGGATGGCGGCCTTCTATCTGCATTAATACAAACCAGATCCCAACACAAATGGCAAGCTTTTTCAGCTAAATTCAGGATATCCATCACCAAATATGTTTGACGATTTTTGTTATTCAGAGAGCTTTCATTTGATTTCTTCTGTGAAGGACAATCTGTGAACTCTGAACCTAAATTTCAGACATTTAACTTATTTTGCCTGTACGTAAACTAAGCTGAAGAAATAGATGTGTTTTGCCTCAGAGGTTTTATGTCAGTCCAATATATGCACTTTCAAGTTTTTGATCTGCCTATGATTACCTCTTAAAAAAAAAAAAAACAAAAAAAGGGAATTGAACAATGAAATATTTTAGCACAAAAGAAGGTCACATTTTTTCCCCCCCCCCCAGAAGAAAACCAGGGAAACAAGCACATCTGGTGATCAGGGAACTACAAGAGACAGATGGATTTCTGTTTGACATTTTTATACTATGTAATGCTGACTTTGCAAATTGCTTTATGATATCAGAAGACGTAAAAAATGTTTCCTGTTTATAATCAGGCTAATTAATTACTGTATAAAGTAAACAGAAGTCTGCAACTTCTAGAAATAAATTCATAATGTTAAGAAGCCTTTAATTTTAAAGATAAATGTAGTCAAC
>JAVHNF010055938.1:13450-29350 GCA_034783455.1 Micropsitta finschii
ATCATAGAATAGTTAGGGTTGGAAAGGACCTTAAGATCATCTAGTTCCAACCCCCCTGAAATGGGCAGGGACACCTCACACTAAACCATTCCACCCAAGGAATCATCTGGCCTGGCCTTAAACACTGCCAAGGATGGAGCATTCACAACCTCCCTGGGCAACATGGTGGCATGCTATAATGTTCCTTGGTAATATATACAAATTCTGTGGATCACAGTACCTCTTTGTATGGGAATATATTGACTTATTAAAGTATACGTTGTGTAGCCCAACTACAATGGTCACAAAGACAGAAATAAATTTCCTGTCCTCAACTACAACAGCAATGTGCATTTCCATGTTATGATTTACTCTCTGGTAAAAGTGCATATTCTCATCATCACCTCCAGTTGCTAGTTTTCAGTGTGCTGAACAAAACTGAAGAAACTGTGCTAAGATCACAAAGGTGAAGCTACATTTTCAGTAGTTACCCTTTTTCATACAAAACTTCACTAAAATTCTGCCTAACAGAAGAAGTAAAAATGTAGAACTAGATTCTTTCCTTTGCACAAAGATCCAGATGAATAGCAATGTATGGAGTACCACCATCACAAAGGAAATGGTACTGATCATGCACAGCGTTTCTACTGAAAAGAATTCTGCTGGTTTTGAGAGGGCACCCAAGTACAAAACTGGGCCCTGTAGTCTCTGAGTGCTCTTGAAAGACATTTTTTACACAGATTTTATGCTTTGGTAGACCCATTATGCTATATGACTAAACAATAGGTATACTTTTCTTAAGATACCTTAAAAAAAGCTATCATTATACTATTCTCTTCAAATAAAAGGAAAGCAATGACTATACAAGCGCTTCAGTATATGGTAAGAGAATAAAGGCAAGAGTTTTGACCTGCATCTCTGACTCACATTCATGAATTCATTAACCTCAGTGGACTCATTCACCTCTGTCCAAGAGTAAAAACTATTCTCAGTGAAAGATTAAGCTGCAAATGGTAACATTTCCCCAGACTCGTGGCTGACAAAAGCCATTTCATTGTCTGGTATATGTTAGAGTGCTGTTAGGTTTGCTGTGAATTAAATCCCTCTACCTATAATCATCAAAGGACTGATGCTTCATCTGGGGATCAACAGACATACACACTAGTGGCACAGGTGGAAAAGCTGCATATGAAAAGTTCTTTTTCAAGAGGAATCAAGATCTGGAGATACCTACAGCTTTCTGGTTCCTTTGTATTCTCAGAATTATACATTCTGCTCAGAGCTCTTGAGCAGGACTCAGGAATTACTCCCTGATTATTTGTCCATCTCAGTATTTCTACAGTGCTCATCAATATGATAACTTGTTAAGATGTGCTTAACTGCTTATTCAGTTGAGCATTATTATTGCCATCAGCATATCTTGTGGATCTTTCAGTGAATTTACAATTAACCAGTGCACAGCTTGAATCCACAAATTCTTGGCTGCCAGTAGCAAGTGGGGGTAAAGGAGTCTTCCCTTCATAATCAATAGCATGAAATAAATATTACTACAGTGCATAAAAATCTCTATTTTCCCAGAGCAGAACAAAAGCATGACCTGCCTCTTTCTTTTTATAGTCTGTTCTAATATATCTACTGTACTTCCCTATAATGAGGTGAAAATACTATCTGGCAATGCTTTCCCTAACAGATAGCAATGCCCTGAACAGTCTTTACTACTATAACTTCAATGTCTGTAACAAATTTGAGTAAATTAATCATGCTTTAGCATGGTGAATTAAGTATCTTAAGCACCAGTGTCATCAGTCACTTCAGAACGGGTTTGCAACAAAGCATCTCTTAGGAAGTATGGAGCATTGCAGCTTCTATTGGGCTGCGTGAGACTGACACTATATTTTAAGATGAAAACTTCTGCATATGTGTAGGAGGAAAATATGCCACAGTTTATAAATTGTTTTCTTGAGAAAAGTTCAGCTTAGACAAATGTTTAAATTTGCAAGCTCTTTTCTAAACTACATTAAAGCAGATCATATTCTGGCCTATTTGCTCTTGGTGCTTCCTGATCCTGAATTGACTAACCAGGGAGTGTTATTTTTGATTTGCAGCTGCAGATTTCATTTATGCAGTCTCAGTGCTTAGTGCTTGCATTAATGAAATCTGTTAGAAGCAATCACCTGTGGCTGTGTCTTTCACTTTTCCATATCTTGTAGATTAGCAGCATGAAAGAGAAAATATTTACATACAACTACTAATGGAGGTGATTTTTGTCATAAAGCAAAAAAACACAGTCTCAAGAGTCATTTGCCTCTTTCCCTGCAATGAATTCCTGTTGCTTTCTACACTGTGATTTTCAAAGCTTGTGAGGTCTATCCCATGTATAAAATATTTGTGCCAGTGTTTTGCCAGCTGACAGTTAAAACCGACACAGCACATTGTGAAAGTGTTCTGCTTGGGTTTCAAAATCAGATCTAGGGTTAAACTAAAGATTGTACCAACTGTATGTCTTAAATCCATTCATTCCATCTGACCTGCAAGTACACATCTGCTGCATGTTAGCCTTACCCTGCTGCCTGACAGTGGCACACATTTGAATCCTCATCATTTTGATTAAAGAGTTGGTTTTGTTAGGATGTCATGTACAGTATATCAAAGGAGATCAGTAACCAGTCTGAAAGTCAGATGACAAAGAAAACAATCAGCACATGCACAGTTAAGCAGAGTTTCATGAAAAGAAGGCTTAATGTAATGAGTCATAATTTGAAAAAGTATCTGCAAGCAGTCTCAGTACTCAAAACTCATAGTGGGCAGTTCAGGATTTTCGAAATAGTTATTAAGTTTGGATAATCACAAGAAATGTGTTGTCCTAGGCTCTGTGCTACTCTGAGTACAAATTGGTTATCTCAGATAATCAAACTGTACAGTACCCAGACACAGGACAGGCAAAACACAGTATATATCAAAACATTTGGTAATAATTTTTTTCAAGTTTTGGAGATTAATCCAGCTGCTCTGTAAATTAATGTAGATTAGGAAATTGTCTTTCCTTTAATCAATGGATAATGAAGAGCATTTGTTTCAGACTTGTAAGACTATCCCAAATACTAACTCTGCCTTTCTTTGGTAAAAAAATGATTTTTTTTGCCTTACCACATTAAAAGAACTGCTGGTTCCTGCCTTCCTGACTGATTTATGGTTTTAACATCTTAATCCGTTATGTTTTCTATTTGTGTTTATTGGTGCATATATGAGTGCATCTGTGTCTGTGTGTCAAGATCATTATTAATCATAGTAATGGCAGGAAAAAGAAAGAAAACTTCTAAGCCCACTGGAAGAGCAATAGTGTTCCAGTAAGTTCAAGGCCTGCTAGGATTAAGGTTGGCTGATCTGAGCCACCTGTTCTTCAAGTGAATG
The DNA here is from genome assembly GCA_034783455.1 of Micropsitta finschii. Lineage (NCBI taxonomy): Eukaryota > Metazoa > Chordata > Aves > Psittaciformes > Psittacidae > Micropsitta > Micropsitta finschii. Next base: position 16,841 of record JAVHNF010055938.1, read on the forward strand.
TAAAAATATGTGAATACAGTTCCTGAAGAAGAGACCAAGGATTAGCTGGTCTTAGGGAAAGACAAATCCAGATCTTTGCTGAGAAGAAATGGTCAGTGTTAGATGCCAAGCCTGCCAAACCAAACAGCCACTTTCATGGTTACATCTCTCCATGTCTTTATGTGATATTTAAAAAGTAACAATTGTTTATGTAAGACCTTTATATGTATCTATTTCTCAAGGTATATAGGAAAATGTGTTACAAATCTCTCAAATTTAAAACTGTGTGATTAGATTGACTAAATTGTTTCTGAAACAGAAATCAATGCTGTTATGAGCCACCAGTCCTGTTGATTATATTACTTCAGAATTTCGCAAGTGAGTAATTCATAATCACTTGAGCTGCCCACTGAAGGATCAGGCTTCCATCCAGTAAACATACGGTGCTTGTGCCTTAAGGCTTTGGATCTCAAAGCCTGTAAAGAAATGCAGTCAAGCATAAAGCAGACTACCTGTGACCAAGAAACATGTGTTCCTTAAAGAACACCTCTGCAGGAGAGAAACAGTACAGCAGCTGGTAAAATTGCATCAGGGTGGATTTACTTGGGTCACTGTGTTAAATACATTTGGAAGGGAAAAGAGCAGCTTCTTGAACAATAAGAAAGGTATTACCTGAACACTCCTTCTAGCTGGAAAATGCTGATCTTGAACGTACAATTAATCTTTTTCCCAGGTTTCTCTTTAAAATCATCTGTGTTGTTTTAATGCAGTTAAGAGCATCCTGTGTTGTATCTTCTGCACTGACACCAGCAAAACATTTTCCATGGAATGCAAGTATTTGTGCATGATTTTCAGCAGGAAGCTATCGTTTGGTCCTCTAAGTCATGTGCTATTTATTACAGAACCAGGATAGGAGCTGATATTTTCACAAGCAATTATGTGAATAGGGACCACAAGCCCTTCTGACTTTCATTAAAAATCACCTGAAACTTTTAGGTATTTTGAAAAGTTTGGCAACCAAGTTCTGAAAGAGCTTTAGAAAGTTCATGAACACAATCCTGTACTTCTTTGTGAAGAAGAGAATTTGTCTTTCTTTTTAATACTCACTTCGTATGTATCTTTAGATCAGGCTAAAATCACAGGTAACATTTACTTACTAATTTGAGTTCACAAGGCTTTGTAACCATTAATTTACTAATAGAGTAATAGTTTCACTGGGATTTCCTTGCAAAGATTGATTCAGCATCTTCAGTCATAAGAAAACATGGATCACTATATTGGTGAGCCCATCATATCATAAGTGATTTTGACTTGTCTTGCTTTTGTAGACTTCACTTGTCCAAGAAACATCCCAGTGTCTTACCAGACCAGAATCCACAGAGTGACAGGATGGCTGTGGCAACTTATTTTTCTGTTAGTGCTTGTCTAAACTCTATTAAATCATTCTCTCTGTCTTGATTCACTGGAATGGACTTGGGCAAAAGGTAGATTCCTCTTATTTAGTGAAGTTCTCTTTGCTGCACATCGTAAAAGAATTAAGGTGATCTTTACTGCAATGGACAGCATCAGAAATTATAATGCAGTTCAGATTCTCTTATTGACTATAGCAAAGGTACCTTCATTAATCCTTTTCCCTTCCTCCTCAAGTTTTTCTTTCTTCAGTGCCCACAATCAGATATCTGCATCCTGGGACACCCCTCCAACAAACATTTCTCCCAACATTGTTTTTTTCAGAATATTCCTTTTCCTTTCCCAGGCCATTTGACAGTTTTTGTAGAACATATATTTATGTATTTCTTTTTAAATTCTTTAATACATTCAAGTCTATTCATGTGCTTTTGCTGTATCACTACATAGATACATCATAGATTTATAGTTGGAATACTTGTTCAGGACAATGTGCAGATGATATACCAAATTTGTGTTCAGTTTCAATGATACACAAGAAACACATGCTCATATGTCTTAGCTATCCTGTAATCTACTCCTTTACATCCATGTAGAACGAGTAGTTCCATGGCTGTACACATAACATCAGAAGCTTAACTGCAAAAAGCAGTGCAGCATAGTTTCATTTAAAGGATGAGAGGATGAATCAAGGCCCATCCCCCCATTATTTCTGGGAGATTTGTGGCATCTATTTCCATTAAAGACATTAGAACATGAAAATGAGCCTACTGAGCCACAGAAAGAGTTTATCCTGCCCTGTATCCTATCTTCAACAGAAATGGATGCCTAGGGAAGAGTAGCTTTAAGATAAATTCTGCATAACACAACACGGTCTCAGTGCTACTGATGCACTGTATCTGAAAGCAAAACTTTACTTAGTTCATTTTTCAGTGAGCATTGCCATCAACATTTAATCAGATGCTTCTTCCATTTTCATTCCTCTTCACTAGAGCAAACTGCCTTTTAAGATATTAAGATCCTACAACAAAAGTGTATATTTATCATTAACAAAGCAGACTGAGACTGGCAGAAAACAAGAACTTTGTAAACACAAAATAAATGCCACAGCATTGTGAGATAATATGTGACTATAAAACACAGTTTTCCAATTTTCTGTCTTCGTCTCGCTTAGGAAAAAAACAAAAACATTTCAGTACCAAGTTCACGGAAGCCCTGTTAGAACAAGAGACCTTCAAAGGTATGCGCTAATTCTCTTACCTGGTGCTCAGCCAGCAGATGGGGCTATTAAAGTCACATGAATGAAACAGAACCAGCGTAATTTGAAAAATTAATGAAAGTCTCTAAGTAATAAAGGACAGAATAAAGAGTACAGCTTAGAAGAGATTTGGAAGCATTCAATAATACAATAATTTACTGTACTTATTTAAAAGAAATGCATGTGCTGGAGAGTGAACTAAAGGTATTGCACATATTAATTCCTTTTGTAAGGGGCTGATCTTTCTAATTTTATTGCCTGGGACAAACATCTTAAAGAAATGAGACCACCTTATGCCAATGTGATACTTTTCAAGTAAGATCTACCAAAAATGAGAAAAAAAAATAAAAGGAAAAATGTAAAGGTGTCATGAATGTGCCCCAAATACTAAATCAGTATAATTTCAGTGTTTTGAATTGCCATGGGAATAGCTGAGTTCCCATCAAGTTAAGTCTTGCATAGGTAGCAGTCATGCTTCTCTTTTCCTAATGGTGCTACCATCACTCCCTTCCCTGTTGACTATTGTTCAGGTATAATTATAATGTGCCTGCAGAAATCCTATTAAATGTCTAGCTTTTGTTTGTAAATTATATGTATCATAAGGGCTATGGACTGATTTTTGTGTTAAAAATTTACGAAGAATTCCAAGAGCCTTAGAATATTATATTTCAGAAAATAAAAATAGCAGAAGTATAACTATGTCAGTAATTTAAAATGGAGATTTGAACCCTTTTCTCCAGCTCAGCCAAACCTGCCTTTCAAATACTACAACACAGTATTTTGGGCACTGCCTAACGGCTGTCAGTTTGCAAGCAACACAGCCAGTGAACAATTTATTTAAGAACACAGCATACATGTCATTCCGCTGCACATTTTATCCAAACCTAAAACCAAATATGCTGTTAAGGACCTTAAGTTCTTGAATTACTCCCAACCTTATCCAAAGTATATTGCTGGAGTACAGTTTTCTTATAAAAGTTGATCTGAAAAGTGATACAAGCAGAAAGAGTTTTCTTATTTAAAAAAATAAAAGTTCACCTGCTCATAGATCTGAAATCACAGAGGACACTGAAGAAGATACATAAAGAAAAAAAACAACGAAGGAGAAAAGAAAGGACATATTTGATGAAGGATGAGGTCATCCTGCTGCCTCAGCAATCTTGACTCCTTTTTTTTCACTGAACTTGTGTATTAGCTTTCCACATATCTTATGTCTGTGAGGTTAGAATTAATACTTGCTAAAGGGTACATGGTCCACCAAACATTCACACTGCCCAGCTGTGCAGTAGCCTGCAGCTGAGATTTGTACTTTTATAAAATTTAAGCTATCAAAACTGTTACCTGATTTCTTAAAAGGTGAGGATTACACATAAGAACTTTAAACCCTGCATCTAATGTTTCTCTGCATCTAATGGTTCTCCTTAACAGAGTTTCTAAACAGTTGGCTTTTATACATCAATGAGGTTTTGTATATTTAGATGGACAGAGATGGAGAATTAGGTTCATTAAATCTGGAACTAGCATACTGTTAGACATAAGACCAAACCCTAGCTTTTCTACACTGTACTAATTTTTACCTCACTCTAGAACTGAGAAACATGGAAATGCTAGTACTGGTACATCAAAGCATTGGAAAAATTTAATCAACGGCACCTTCAAGCTATTATGCATATCAAGTGGCAAGATAAAATCATGAATAACAAAGTTCTGCAAAGTGGTTGCACAAACAGTGTTGAAGCAATCTTATAAAGTGTAGTTTTGCTGGACTGGACATGTCCTCTGCATGGAGGACACCAAGCTCCCAAAGGAAAAAATGTGTAGTAAACTTTTAATGTGTGAAAGATCAAGAGACCGACTGAAGCAGAAGTAAAAAGATGCCCTGGAAAAAAAGAAAAAAGAACCTCACCCATTGTGACACAGGTAGCAACACATGTGGCAAACAAAACGTCTTGGCGAGGCCTATTAACATCTGCTGCAGAAAGCTTGGAAGAAAGACATGCAAGCCAAGAGGAGAATAGGGTAACTGGCAAGCAGAGAGAATGTGAGAGTGGGAGCACGTGCAGAGGAGCTGCAGAAACAGCAAAAATGATCCCAACATACGGAAGCTGATGTCACACAAACTCATGCTTCTTTCGTCTTCAGAACAACAGGTATCAAGTGATGATGACAACTTCACATTTGGAGCTTCATGCCAACCCTTGATCTGTGGTGCAGCAGCTAATGTTATTCTTGGAGCTAGACAGAGTCTTGCCTAAACAGAAGTAACCTACACGAGTTGTGTTCACTTCAGCTCCATTAAAAAAATGTGGGTGGGGTGAAATACATGGGAAAGAAGCAATCATTAAAATGATCCATAAGGAAGTTAATTTTGTACTTCATATTTGGCAATAAGCAACTGGGGATTTTTTGATTAGGGAAAGGTCCTTGTAATAAAAAATAAAAAAAAAAATAAAGAGACTGTTTAAACAGTAGGTTTGGGAGAAAAGAGGTTCAAAGGCATCCATTTTTATAAAAGAAATAATCTGTCTTTTTCATTTTCTCCTTGTTCCCTGGCAATACCTGCTCCAATTCTTTGTTACTGAGCTTAGGAGACTTTTACTTTCACAAGAGACATGAAAGAAGGACATTAGGTTCACGTCACATCTGTGAGCATGTTGCCATGTCAACAGGCAGTACTTTGTGGCTTAATTATTGATTGACTCATGTTCCTTTAGGACATAGCACAAGCAATAACAGCACACAGAGCAGCGTTTCTAACTTAGATACCTATTTATGCCATCTAAGAGCTGTGGCATGTCCAACCTAAGCATGGCTAAGGTCTGTATCAGTCTTATAAAAGTCATCTTGCATAAAGAATATGATGGTCTCAAACATGCATAATTATATTAATCGCATTGATAAAGAACTAGGATTAGAACCTTAGTCTTTAAGATCTAAATCCTTAGCCTGAACAACTCCAGCTAAAGAAGAGCTCTTTTAGGTAATGAATGGATTAGTTCCTACAATTGCTCAGTCATTCAACAAGTTACACATAGCATCCAGAACAAGTTATTTTCAGGCATTAACTGTGAAGTAAGAAAAGGTAAGAATTTACAGTGCATTACCTAATCCATGGCAGCTATTCATGCGTACATGTCTTTCCTGTGGTGGGTACAAGGTTGTTTTCACTGAGCAGTAAACTACCTCAAAATTACTTTATGTTTACTGAGGTGTAAGTGCACATACCCCAACCATTAACCATGCAGTACCAAAGCCTACAAATTACCACCCCAACTTGCCTCACAGGAATTTGTTCCCACAGCTATGTGTCTATATGCACTAATCAAGGGGACTGCAAAGAGGCAGAGAGGGGCACTGAGTCATTCCAAGACCTCTTAGTAAAGCATGGGGAAGATACACAGAATTGGAAGAGAGGAGCAGTATTTTTTTTTAAATGAGAGATCTGAATCTGATCTATTTCAAGAACAGCAAATCAGGATTTTCTATGTTGAAGCCTTATGAAGTCTCCTTTGCAAGAGTAAATTTGGATCCTATATCAGAAGTGCAGTCAGGCAGGATTCTTAAGCACTTGAAAACAATGCAGAAGGGTAGGGTCTTAGTTTTTAGAACAGGGTATTTAAACTGAGCATATAGTAAAAGTCATGCAAGAATGCAAGACAGATTTCTAGTTTAAAAAGATCATTTTTTTTAATTTGTTGGTTTTTACAGTATAGACAATTCCTCTGAAAATTTCATCTACCACTTATGATTTTAGGCTTAGCATGCTGGGAAGTGGATGTATAGAAAGACGCAGCCAGCATCTTGTAACACCCTTTTGATGTGTGTGGTCAAGTTCACATCTTGCAAAGTTTAATGTTTCAAACCCAAGTTGTGGACATGGTGCTTCTCACACTCAATTTGTCAGTGCTGTACCATTATCTATATACTGTGGGACAAAATAAGTGCTTTTTGCAGCTCAGTTCTTTACTGTAAGATACAGAAATAATTAAGAAGCGGCTTTGACTTAGAGACTTATATTTGAACCAAGCAAGTTTTAATTAGGAATGCTGCACCATTTTTTGCAAGATTCTCTTTACATCATGGAGAGAGAACTCTTCAAACTCTGTTCTTCTAAGTAATTTCTATATAAAATTTACGTTTCTTACAGATGCATAAGTTATGCTGAAATACGTATTTTTACAATTAAACTTATGTCTCTTTTCTGGTTAGAATGTCTATTTATTTGGAAATGCATCTCACATTTGTTGGGTTGGCAATATTTGCTTTTCAGTACTTCACTGTTCATTGGAATTTACTGTTGTTTCCCATGAAGTATCATCTCCAAGAAATCTGGTCTCATGACTAAGAAAATATGTTCACCCATCAAATCTACTGATTTTTCTCTGTTGCTGGGATCAAGTCTACCCAGGCCTTGGAACCTCCTTTACGTTATCAGGAAAATAACACTTCCTTTCTTCTACTTTCATTCTACAGGGTTTATTTGGCTGCAGAGACAGTCTCAGCATGGACAGTGCTCAGCACACTGGGATTACAAATCCTGTTAGGGCTTCTTAGCACTAAAAATGGATGGTAATGAGCCTATTTTAAGTTTCAAACAAAAGTACAGCCATCCAAGACATTTATATAGACAAGTTAATTGACACACAGAAGTACTGCAGCTTTACACATTCTTTTTCCTCTAGTCTGTAAAAATGACATTTTTAGCTCCTCATTGTTCTTGCTTAGACCTACTTTTCAATTTAATGAGTGAACTTTTCTCTTACCCCTTCACTCCCCTCTCTTTAAGCATTAATCTCTTGGGTAAAACATTGTCAAATGACTCCTGAAAATCTAAAAATATAATGTCCATGGTATATCCTATCTTGGCAGTGTTATCTTCAAAGAGTTCCAGAAGGCTAGTGAAGCATGACTTTTTTCCAAAACCATGTGTATACAACTAATCAGGCTGAAGGATGCTTTTACTAGATACTCCTCCTAATCTACTAGAACTCTTTCAGATATCTTTCCTACAGATGAAATTAGCCTAACTGGTCTGTAATTCCATATGGTAAAATCTTTATTAAAGACTGGAGAGGATATACTTTGTGAGGTCTTGATATATGCTGCTTATTGCGCTGTAAGAGTCAGAAAAGTCCTCATTTGCCTCAGAAAGTGTTACATGAGTTATTATGTCACAATGACTCAAACTTTCCTCTTTTTAAACACTGGAATTACACTGGCCACTGGCCAGTTCTGAAAGAGCCATCTCTGCCCTGGCAGGGACAGAGGAGCCCACTAGGAGTCTCAATTGTTTTGTATAACCCAATAAAGCAAAATTCCAGAGTACTCTTTTCTTGCTATGTTTGTTACAGAGATAACCAGCAGGATCAAAAAGAGCAATGGACCTGGTCCCCACAAAACTGATCCATATAGTCACATGTACAGAGCAGTGGATATGCAAAATGCCTCCTGTTACTTCCTCTGGATTGATATACTTTGACATTACCTAAAACAAATTAAAATGCTTGAAAAACATATACATCTTAATGAAAAGCAGAATTAATTAATACTTCATTATGCTCCCTTTTTTCTGTGTTTTATATGGTCCACTGTATGATGTAGCAACCCCAGAATAACAAATTAAGAATCTGTTGTTTCATGCAATTCCTGATTTCACCATTGCCACTCACATTTATGGCCCCACTGACAGAAGAATCTCTCAGCTGGCTTAAGACAGACTCTGTAGCTGGCATGGCATTCCTAACCAGCTGTTTGGCTGAAGGATAGCATAACCTTGCACCTTCACCCTGCAATAAAGATACAAGAGGAAACAAGATGAACCAGAAGTGAAACAGCACCGTATCATTTTCAGCAGTATGATTAGACTGTTTATTTCTTTACAGCTGGACATGTGTCCTTCTTATCTACAAGCTGCAGTGAGCCAAAATGCCAAAAGTGCAGAACACAGCTGTACGAGGCCACCATGGCATTACTCAAATTTTTAACTAAAAAAATATATATATCTAAATTGAGATCCTGCTTGCTCTATTAAATTTATATACTGGTGCATGATAAAAATCCTACCTCTACCAAAGATTCATGCAGGGAGACTCTTCGGTGGCTCAACAAAAATGTGCAGCTGGCACAGATCACGTTTTTTATCCCAGTGGTTAGAACTGTGATTACTCTTAGGTGCATTTGCCAAAGATTTTAGAATGCAAATTACTGACAAGCTTTGTTTATCAAATGCTATAGCTCATGTTTATTATGAAGTTACAATACAGTAAGTATTACATGACAAGACTAACTGATTCACAACAGAACTACCCCTCTACCCTTTATTCTTCTGAAAAGTACAACTCCTTTTCCTAATGCAGTGCTAAACAAATTATGGGCAAATATTGCTTCTACAATATGTAGTGCACAGTAGCATCTGAGTGACTGTGATGGAGTGAAGACATCACAGCTAGTGAACAGTAAATAACCAGGGGGTGAAGGGAGTCAGAAAATAATTTGATCTGGAGTTGGAATGTCCCTTTGGCTGCTGGGGTTTGCAGTGGCATTATATTAATGAATTAAATGCAAAAGGGAGAATAAAAGTTGATGATCTCTGTTACTTGAGAATTCGGACAATGCAGGCTAATGAAACCTCTGGCCTTAAGTTTTATATGTTTTTACTTTAAAGTTGTTTTTACTTTAAAGTTGTATTTAGTCAGGTTCCAAGAGCCTGAAAAAAAGCATGCTTTATGCAGGTTTGTATTTAGTATTGTGCAATATGAATCTTCACACAACTGAAAAACATTCCAAATGATTCTTGACAAAACCTACAGGTTCCTCAAATTTCTTCCTCAGACAAATACAAAAATTAACCATGAAGTTTGGGTATTCATTTGAAATTTAGTATTATGTTAAGCACTCCACTAGGCCCAGCCATTCTCTCAAATAGTTTTAAATGAGCTTTCCCTGGCTTATCAATTTCCTGATTTAACAGTCAATTCTTGTGTAACTCTCTAGGTGTAGGATTCTGTTATATCAACCAGTTGTAACCGTTGCCTGTGGAGATTTTCTTGGACAAAGCAGATGACTCAATGCCTCTTCCAAAAATTTCAGGTGTGGTCACCTACTTCAGTATGTTCCTGTCTGGAACACACATGACCTCATATGACATGCTGCATAAAGGAACAAATCTGGTAATGCTTTTGCTCCTTCTGATCATTCCAAATATTCATGATGTTCTATGCCATTTACTTCTGACCAAGAACATCAGTTAGAAAATGATAATTTTTCAGGAATACAATTTACTCACAGTTTTGCTTAGGAAAAAGTCCCTCCTTCAGCATTGTTCTCACTCAGTAACAGAAACTGAATTCCTCCACGGAAGAAATGTTTGCCTTCTTCTCCAGCTACCCTATAAAAGGTATGGGGAGCAAGTCATCCTCCCATTCCTTGTATGTTTCTTCACACCGAATGACATTAATTTGAATAACCCCAATGAGAAAACCCAATATACAGGTCCTGGTAATATGACCTAATATATTGTACCAAAAATCTTAATGTGATTAATAATCAGAAAGGCCCACTGGTTGGGAGTTTTTTACGGAAATCCATTCCTGTGTTTTCTCAGTCAACAGTGAGCAACAGGAAAACAAAAGACAATTTAATACAACTTTTCTGAAAAACTTTAATGGTAAAGTTTCCAAAACTGGTCTGGAACTCTGAATCTCCTCTGCTACTTACTGGTGGCTAACCTTGTTTGTGGAAGTAGATCCACTGCCTTGGCTTCACTCCCTCTCTTTATTGAACAGACATCCTTTTAAAAGCAGAAAGAACACACTTGGAGATTACAACTCTGGCTACACCTCAGGCAGAGCTTTCTAGGTGAGGAAATTGAACACACCTCTCCATTTCAATACATTCATGTTTTGAAGTAAAGAGAAGTGTTCACAACATATTTGCATTCCCAAATATTCACATCGATTTCAGAGTACCAGAACCAGTATTTAGCAAAACAGTGGGGGTGGAGGTTAAAAAATGCAAGTAAGCATCCCCATTTAGGTTTACGTTTTGTGCAATAACATGCATAGATGGTCACAGTCCTGAATTCTGACTCTCTCTTTTGTAGAGGCCAACTCTTTACTCCAGGGTTTAACACAACACGGCACCATGAAGGAAACCCTAGGTCACATTCCAGCCCTTTCACTAAATGGAATGGAAATTGTATATACTCATTCCAGGTATAAAATTAATCTCTTAGTGCTCATCGGACTATTAGCTTGGCAGCCTTTCAGCACTTTGCTTTTAGAGCATCAACTCAATTCAAAGAAGAAAATAATGAATCTTTAAACTCCTGTTTATAGAATTGAAGATTCTTTGATTCTGTTTCAGAATCATGATGATCATGACATAAACCAGGAGAGTTGTGTGTACAATGAGTTGTCTATAAGATCTCTATTATTCACATGCATCTTAAATATTCTGAATTTGAAAAGACCCATTTATTTGAAGAAGAAACATTATGGCTTAGTGAACTTGACTATTTCATGATCATGTACTAAACATTTATAAAAGATTCATTTAAGAGATGTTTTTCTGTTGTGTATTTCCCACATTTTTAGCGCAAGACTAACTAAAGAGTGGTAGGAACTTCGCTCGTAGCATTAAATCAATACAGCTTTTTCCCCCAAAGCTGTTTGCTTTCTGAATAATTATAACACCTGGAATTAAAGAATTTCTGTGCAGATACATATAGATATCAAAACCCTCATATTACATGCACGGTTTGCCATCTGTAATACACTTAATTTGTTTCATTATTTGAATATTTTTGTCTGATTAGTAAATTGATTCTGTAAACACTTTCTCGTGATTAACTATGGATAGTCGGTTGACTTCAGTTACTGTTTTCACTAAGACTCAATGAGATTGCAGAAGGTATAAAGTGATTAAAGGGTTCACATTCTTTTACACCATATGAGAATCCAACTATATTTTCCTGTTGATATTGTGGAATCATGTACAGTGGTCCTTGCTAAGTGTATATTATTTAATAAAACTATAAAGGTGTAATTACATCCATGCAAACTGATCATCCAGAACTGCAGAATAACCTTTTAGCCTAGTTAAAAAGATACTACTTATTTTGGTAAGAACGTGCTATGATATTTTTTCCCTTTCTTCTATGTATATGGTATGAAAAATCTATAATTTGTATATTGCACCCAGTAATACTCAGTAGTCTCTTTTTTAATATGTATAGTGATCCATACCTTAGGGTCAGTATTTCTAAATGACTGCATCTTCTTTGAAAGGTAAACGAAATTCAGAAAACTATTCACTTTTCTTGCCCACACTGGTGGCCCCTTTGTTGGGGAAGCTTTCAGAAGAGAAAATTAATTCCCTGGTCACTCACCCCAGTTTCACACTTATGTAACTTCACGTTCTGGTGTGGGGTCATTCGCACTCTGCACCATTTTAGAAGTCAAATTCAGGCCTTTCATGAAACTCTTCGCAAGCAGATGCAGTAACTGACAGGAAAGGCCACCTCTGGCTAAAGGCGACCTACCATCTTCCCTCAGTGGGCGGCAGCGCTGGAGAGAAGCCTGCTCCACAGGTGGCCGGTGTCCACCAGAGACCGCCTTTCAGCACTGTGTCGAAGGAGCCAAGCACCGTGCTCCTCACCATCCCCAACTCCCGAAACCTGTGACGGCGGGCGGGCACCTTGGCTGCTCGCACCCCAGCCGCGGGCAGTGCGTCTTTCTCCATTGCCCTCGTACTCTTCCCTGCTCTATGCCGCTTGGGTCTGATCCTCGCCTCCTTGGCGGCTCTTGGTCCAAATGTCCACGGCTCGCACTGTGTGTCCCTTTGGGGTTGATCTACCTTCCTATCCA
>JAVHNF010055940.1:14519-27871 GCA_034783455.1 Micropsitta finschii
TCTGGGGCGGGGGGTGCACGGGGGGCTGTGCCGGGGTGGGGGGGCGGGGGGTCCACTGGGGGCGGGGCAGGGGGCGGAAGGAAAGTGCAGGGCCTTACACATTACAACCACAGCTTTAGGAGTGGTAAAGCATCAGGGATTTCTGTTGCTTCTGGTGAAAATTAAGTAAAGGCAGCAAATATCTTAGACAAACTAGCAGAAGATGCATGGCAGAATATGGCCTCACATGTTTATCCAGTGTCTCTCCCAAAGTACTTACAGCCTTTGCCATGTGCAAGCCAACCAGCTATTTTTAAACTCAATTGATTCAACACATATGGGCTGAATTCTGTTAAAAGTAATGACCTTCTGATGTAGTTATTGAAATTGCCACTAGACAGAGCTCTTCAACTTATTTTTAACTTCAGAAATGTTTTGAAGCCCAGCGATGTGCTAGAAATCCAACAGCAGTTTGTATTACAGACTCCTTCAGAAAAATGGCACATGACTGTAACAACTGCAGGGCATTTGCAGCCAGGGTGTAGTTTTTGCACTGCACTATATATAATCTCATCACTGGAGCTGAGGGCTGCATCTGTGTCACATAAATTCTCTAGTCATTCACCAAGAGCTAGTGATAAAGAGATGACAGATGAAAAAAAATCTGGTTTTTCCTTGATTAAATGACAGCGTATGTGTTGAAATTGAAAATAAGCAAAACATCTGGGGATCTAAAAGCACTGTGACAAGGCTCTAACTGTAGAGTTTACTGTCAAATACATTTTGTCAGAGTTCTGGAAAGGCACAAACAACGGTACCTTTGAAAAACAGAACCATTTTGATTCCAGGTAGGTAACCTGCACTCAGACAGTCATTAAGGGTGAATGCCAGCAGAGTGGATTCAATTATTAAGACAACACAAACTTGTTAAATACAATACTGTAATTTAATCATCAGGTAATGGTACTGCATATGCTTTAGTATCCACATTCCCTACTGCCCATCACAAAGCAGCAGTTCCTCCTGCCAAGCAATGCAGAAATTACTACATGACTTAAATGCTCACTGACATCCATGGAGCTATGCCAGTTTATATCATCCAATTATCTGGTCTCTTCTCATGAATTCAAGGTAAAACACATTCTGTTTAAAGAAAAGGGAACACTCATTTTGGAAACAAGCAGAGAGAGGGATCAGCATTAGCACTGGTTCTCCTGGGCTCACACCCTGATTTGCATTGCAGGCAACCTGGAGCAGGAATTTCTGGAATTTCTGCAGCTGTAGCTACAGCACTGATTTAATCTTGTGATTGTGACTTAAATAGCTGTGAAACCACAGCCACTTCTTGCAGGCCAGCGTTCCTGTACAACCCACATATAGAACAGGGTTGGTATAAACATTATCAGGCTTTAATTCATTTCCCTGCTTACGGGAAAAGCCCACTGGGTGTGGGCTTTTAGGTTTCATTTCAGTGTCAGGCACAGTAAATGTTGAGGCAGGTAATTGCCTCTGCTAGGCCAGGGATTCTCTCTAAGGACACTTAAATCTACAACAGGACTTAAACTATCTACATATCACACTTCAGGACCTTAGGTAATGCATCTGTTGCTTAAGAATGTACCTGTGAAAACTTGGCTCTTTCTTCTCACTCGGCTAAATCTTACTTCCAGGCTCTTTTTCTATCAATCCTTGCCCTGGTGCCAGACCAGCGTTTCCTTCATGTGCCTCTGGCATGGCTGTATAGGGCAGCTGCACAGCAACCCACATGAATATACCATTAACATCTAATTTTTCTCTCAAACCATCACCTGCTGACACCAGAAGGCATAGTGGCTTGAAAAGAGTGTTGAAAGACAAAGTTGGAGAACGGCAAGGTCCGTTGTGTGAAAACAAAACCATGGTGGCAGAACTTCACTAGTGCCTGGTAAAGTGCTCTGCTCATTCTTGGAAGGCTGCCTGTATTATGTCAGATACACTATGCTGCCTGTACCACGGCAGGCCCTGCCTTTGACACTGTGTAACTTGGAGGGTTCCTGTCAGCATTAATCACTGCCATTTTCACAGTAAATTTGTTTTGCAAAGCATGGTTATTAAAGATAGCTTAGAGATTTTTAGGACTCTAAAATATTATTGTATTTTTAAGCAACAATTGAATATTACATCAAGTAAATTTTTCTACGAAGCTGTAGTGTAAAGTTGTGTGGATTTTTGAAAGACACTTTTTACAAGTTTAGTATTTCAAATTATATTTCAGTATGAAATGCCCAATGTATTTCAAAACCCAGGCTTCTTCCCATTTGTCATCCTATCATACTAAAGTCATGCTCAGCAATAACTAGATGTGAGGTAAAAGTACGTGGTCTGACTTGGAGTTCCTTATTCACCTTGAACAATAAAACAGGCACTGAATACACAGTTTGGTTTTGCTCTATCATCATTATTTCTCCCCTCAACCACCCCCAAGACCTGATGCCAGGACACATATGCCCTGTGCTGGTACTGATGCACACAGGCAGAGAGGTCACGGAGTCACACTCACTGCTGCAGGGAGCAGCAGGTTATGGGGCACCTGTCAAGTTCATTTGTGCCCACTTCACCTTCTGCCCTGGGCAAAGTACAGGGGCACAGCCTGGTTATTAGTACATCAAATGAGTGTGATTTAGTACTTGCAATTTTCAGCACTAGTTATTTCTGTAAAGCTTCTGAATTGAGAGACATTTCTTGCACCTGTTACTTCTCACCTGAACTGAAAGCAGTAAGGGACTAGTCACACTCGGAGATTGAAAAAAAGGAAATTATGATCCCTTTATCAGTTCCTCTGATGGTCTATGGACAGTGATAGATAGGGTTAGTCAGATTTTGAAGATGTGTAAGACAGAAAGAAACATCAGCAGGTGTGGAAGAAACACTGCAAGAAAGATACAGACAGGTGTATGCAGCCCACAGGATCAGAAGGCAAAACTGCTGGCATGGCCAAAACCAGGAGCTGGGGGCATTCAGGATAGACAGAGTGACCAAATGAGACAGGATGAAGATACAAAAGCAAATTTGTTCTGCAGCACTAGCAGAACTTCAAAAACTTTATAAAAGGCTTCACAGAGCAATATGAACTTGTTTCTTAAATGGTGGGTTTTACTCCCCAAGAATTTGAAGACTAGAAATTAACTTCCTCTTCTGTTTCTTTCCTTCCTTTCCCCCAAATTCCAGCAAAAGTCTGTGGTGCTGACTTGGAGTCTATTCATGTTAAAGTATAAAATGATTTAGAAACTGTGTTTTCACTTCATCTGACTTTGGTTCTCATACTGCCAAACTGGCACAGCTGCCATGATGTACAAGTCTTGGGATCTTCTTTGAATACAGATGATCCAAATGATTTTGCTACTTTTGCAATTCAAAGTGTGACTTTTTAAAAAGCCTTCAAACATCTATATTTTTAGATATCCATTACTTGTAACAAAATTAGAAGCCAAGGCCAGATCCTGTTCTTTCACATTAACAGGAGACCTTTCCTGAATGTAGACTGTTTTGACGTGATGCCCAGAAACACCAGCTAGAAGAGATACAGAGGACAGAGGCCCTGCTGCACATTTTCTCTTCTATGAAACCCTCTTGAAAGAAAAAAAAAACAAAAATCACCAAAACAAAAAACCAACAAAAAAACCTCACACATACATAGTTTAACTGTGCAATTTGCTGTTTCTCCATAAAGGACCCCAGGTCTCCACTCAGCTGTTTCCTGCCTGGCTTTTAACTTTCCCTCTGTAAATGAATAACTGTCTATCTCAATCATCTGTGCAGATGAATACTTCTTGCAGGGATGGCAACAGAACTGTGAGAGGCTGAAGAGACTGAAATAAAGTCCAGCCTTATTAAATCAGAAGGATTGTTTCCAATCATTCTGCATTCTGTCCGAAGTTTTTATCTTTGTGGCCCTATTTTTTTGGAGGTTTGTGAAAATAAACTTTAAAACTGCTAATCCTGGTGCCAAAAGCATTTGCACATATAACCTTTTGGAAAACATACTTGCAAAAAAGACCCTGGAATGAAGGTAAGATCTTGCAATATGGACATAAGAAGTTTATTTTCTTCACAGCTACCCAAGACATCAGATGTTCATGAACCTCAAGGAAGATATGAATTTGGGGGTATTTTGGCTCTGTGACATAGCCAAAAATGTTGAAACAGAAGGTTGTTTATTATCATAATTTAAAATAATAACTCAGGAGTAAGAATTAGCTCAGCCTGGAACATTTCTGATTTCTTATTTGAAATTAAGCTACTGATGTGTTTCTCAAAACCTGATCAAAGCACACAGTATAAACAGCGCTGCCTGGCATGTTAACTAGGGAAGAAATGTTTCACTTTATTGTAGCTTGTTCATCCTCTGGGACAGCTCAACGGAACTACGTCAGGAATCTAACATTACCTTGTGTGCCCAGGACTTGCTTTCCTAAAGTTCAGTTCTGCTGTGGGACTTCAGTGAGGACGTGAATCCCTGATCCTTGGATTTCAGTCACAAGGAAGCACTATAAAAGCACACGAGGAGATTAAATCAGCAGCAAAATGGAATTATTAAAAATATCTATTTCAATTCCAAGCATTATGGTGACAATCTGACTTAAAAAAAACAACTTGCAAGTGGTTTATAAAGATACACATCCACAATCCATTGGGTTATAGGGTTTTTTTGCATTAAGATTATATGAGTATATGAGAAAATCTTAGTCTCAGCAACAAAATCTCATTTGTAATATAAATATATATTTTACTATCATCTTCAGTGAAACTCTGCATTTCATACTAGGTCAGGCCTTGCTGAGAGTATGATGTAGCAAAAACCAAAAAACTAAATCCTTCACTGAAGTCTATCAGCTAATTGCACACATGACTCTCTTGATGTAGGATTCAGAAAAACAAGAAAGAATGAACATTTTCCAGCAGCTTATGTGTTTGTGCACATTTGCCAAAGTTAAAGACCGAGCACACTTCTGTATGGACTATGGGGGCTGTACTCTTCTGCCCACTAAATTATAGGCTATAGGACCAAGATCCAACTAGTCACTACTACTCTGTAGAACTTTTGGGTAATCTTAAAGATCATAGAATCATAGAATCACAGAATAGTTGGGGTTGGAAAGGACCTTAAGATCATCTAATTCCAAGCCCCCTGCCATGGGCAGGGACACTCCACACTAAACCATGCCACCCAAGGCCTCATCCAGCCTGACCTTGAACATCGCCAAGGATGGAGCATTCACAACTTCCCTAAGCAATGCATTCCAGTGCCTCACCACCCTAACAGTCAAGAATTTCTTCCTTATATCCAATCTGAACTTCCCCTGTTTAAGTTTTAATCTGTTACCCCTTGTCCTGTCACTACAGTCCCTAATGAAGAGTCCCTCCCCAGCATCCTTATAGGCCCCCTTCAGGTACTGGAAGGCTGCTAGAAGGTTTCTGTAGGCCATGCCACCCTACTCTAATGAATGCAGAGCATGCTCACATCTCAACACACGCATCCCACCTTCCTTTCTGCTCCACTTGGCTGGAAATTTAGAAGAGCTGACATAGAAGGGTCAGATTTAAACAAGCCCATTTGAATCCTGCCCACCCCTGCCTGCATCAGTGCTGCTGGCTCAGCCAGGCCAGTGAGGAGCTATGCAGCTGACGTAGTCTGGGCAGTGCTCTGCACGGCAGTGATGAACACAGCCAAAGCCCACTGGCTTAAAACCGTCCGAGGCCAAAGGCAAAGGCACAATCATGGCAATATGGACATCGAGCTAAGTGACCTTGACCACACCGCTGAAGACATTCCCTTCCACACTGCCACTACCTGCTCCTTCTGCATGCTGAGGGGCTGTTTATTTTTTGTCACTCACCACTTAATTAAACAGTAATCTCTACAGGATAGATCTTATTTCTTGCAGCTTATCTTGGCATCTGTGGCGTTATACAAAAGCACCATCTCCAAAATAACACCATTCAGCAAATCCGCCTCTCTTCCTAAGGCATGTATTCAAATCTTCCAGAACTTTACAAAACAAACACCATCTTCAATAGTGGCATTATGCTAGGTAAACTCATGCTGTTGGTTGCAAACTGGATGCAGACCAGGGGGAGGAATGTGATTACTTTACTGTCAAGTGAACGAGAGCAGCCGTCAGAGAATTCCCAGTGGCTTTACATTAGCTGTGGAAGGACATGTAATAGCTGAGCTGACAAAGTCAGAATGAGGTGCCCAGCTGGGACAAAGTTACCTCAGCAGAATAATTTCGAACAAATTCGTATTGCAAAGTCACTTCATTGCAGATCAGCACTTTGTATCACAGAGTAACTGCAGTTTAGACATGGTATTAGGAGCCTTAAACTGAGGTTTACCACTCTGTGAAACCATAGCCTTAGGACACAAGGAAAAGCTGGAAAACAAAAGGCTTACTCAGCCCTAAAAGAAGCTAACTGAAAAGGAGAAACAGAATAAACCCATGGAAAGTCTAAAAGCCTGAATATTCTTTCTTTCTTTCTTTTAACGCAGCTCCCCACACTTCCTACAATGCCACCTTTCCACAGCAGCCTGTTATTGCAGCATCTTCCAATTTTTGAAATTCGTCACACCTGAACAGGAGGCTGGCACCCGCCTGTAGTGCTACCAACAACCAGAAGGATATAGGGGGAGAATCTCTGTTTCAAGCAATTAGTACCCAGAAAACTCAATAGATGAGACTGCTCTGATAGACAGCAGAACTTGGCTCTTTACTAACTGCATAATTATTTATTTTCTTACCACAAACCCTGAACCCCAACTAGCTGGGGATTATCCCCAACCAGTTGTTAATCCTACACCATGGTTGGAGAAACAGCCACTATTTTATAATATTTGATAGTGCCTTATTGGGGTACTTGCAATAAACATTCCTCACTGGAAAGCAATTAACACCAGTAAAAATCCTGACTGGATTACACCAGTAGCAGCCCAGTGAAAAAAAGGGGAATACTGGCAGAGTTGCTGTGCAGCACTCTGCCTTAAGAGTGATCTTATGTCGAGCATCAACCATGGAACCCTGGGGGAGGATGTCGTCTCTAAGAGGCAGTATCACATTCCCCTCATCCCAGAAAATACCTGCTAATTTTGGAACTATGCAAGGGTGGGTTTGGATAGCGCTAATCTGCAATATGTTGTGCTCTCATTCAATGACCATGCCCTTCACAGCACAAGAGCTGAACTCACACACTCTAAGACTGTGTTTTGCTTTTGTTTTGATTAATTAAGGAGGCATTAAACTGATTAGCACTCATCAGATCTGCCTGCTCTGCTTTCACATGGTTTTCCATTATCACTTTTCTAACCACAAAGCAAAAGTTGGGCTCCCAGCACCAAAGATAAACCACCAAAAAAACTGTCTACACACAGCAAGACTATCTAGTCCAGACAGGTCTAATCAGAGCAAGAAGAGGGCTTCTGTGTGCTGCCTCTGCTCAGATACCAGTGATCAAACGAACTAAGGGTCCTCCCAGAAACGAATTACTCACTTCATAGCTATTTCACAAAAATACCATGTTTTACTCTCACTATTATGCTAAGGGTAGATAATTTTAAAGTCCAGTGCCCTCTTCTAACACTGTCAATTCGCAGAGTGCACTGCAGACTGTGAGAGTGTCAAAAATGTGGTGCCTGCAGAATGGTCTCTAAAAACCTATACGTATTTGACAGAATCCCTCTTTATCACTGGCAAGCCTGCTTGCAACGTGTTTTTCAGAAGATCTGACATACAGAAACACTGACATTTGGCAAAAGAAAGCTTCACCCAGAATTATTATCTCATTTGCATATGTCTGTACCCAAGATATCCAAACAACAGAGTTCGTTGAGTAAACACGAACAAAGCATGATTCAATATACCCAGTCTGTTAATAACCAACAGCTGTATAATAAAGTATAAAGTATAAAGTTAATAGCTGTAACTTTCACAAACCTGCCACTACAGTAGAGCACAACAAGTTAGCCAAAAGGGAATGCAAAAATGTTCAACTGCATGAAATACCATAGCTAAAGAACAAACAGCAGTCTTACCACAGAGCAAGTCTCTGCTCAATTTCCTTGAGAAAACCAGCGTGAAATTTGTGCAAAGGTTCAAAGTTGGAGAAAATGAGATTTTTCAGTGTTTCGGGCATGCAATCCTCTTGACTCACTGCACTCTGAAACCACTACAAACAAAAAGAAGCAGAATTATCAGGGGGTGAAATGCAGCAGGTATGATAATTTGCTGTCTTTATACACCTAACCCAGTAAGGACCTCATTTAGCTGGTGGTAGGAATACAACCCAGGCTACCCCTGGCACTCCTGCATGCTGAACTGGTACTCTTATCTTAGTTATATGATACTATATAGTACTCTATGTTTAGTTATAAACGAAACTCCCTTCCCCTTTGCCATCCCTCATCAAATCGTGAAAATTCTTTTCATGCCCAAACTGGCTGGTCAATGCAAACTGAAGGTGCAAATGCTGTAGGTGCAAGAGAAAGTGTATTGCAACGCTTGCAAAAGTTCCAGTAAAACAAAAAAATATGCTCTGCTTTTTGCTGAGTTCTGTCTGAAATCTCTTTCACGGGAGTTGGTACAGTAAACACTCAAGCCCCTGATGCTGTGTGCAGCTAGAGAACATCATGAACTTTGCAAAGTGAACAAGTAGAAGGATGGTACTTGCAAGACAAGACAATAGGAGCAGAAAACAGGAGGGTCAGTCCCAAACACTGTTAAGACTGCAACAGGTTCCTGCTCAGTTTTGCTCCATATTCTCTTTATTTCACCCTAAGAGACCTATGAGAGATGTAAACACACAGGACTAGGGGTCTTGCCAAGGTGGCATAGTCTCTAATCTTCAACATGATAACACTGCTACCTCCTGGCTGCCCTGAGGGATTCTAGCTATCTATGGTTGACTTCCAGCAGTGCCTAGAAGGCTGCTGGGACCATAGAAGGCTGTTACAGCAGTCTTGATTGGCACTGACTCAGCTGGAGCTGATCCAGCCCTGAGATAAAGAGAGATTCCTCCCAAGCCTCCCTCTCCCTTGCTTTGTCTCTACACTGAGCAGAGCTGAGGCTGAAGAACTGCATGCTTACCAAGTCATGCATGACACTTGTTCCTTCTACCTTTTCTAATGACACTGGCTACTCTCAGTGGCCTCCTGGGCCAGTCATCTGTGGAGCACAGCTGATGGGCCTGGTGATTAGCTAAGAGCCACTTGTATGCCTCTTGGTGGCAGAGCAAATACAAATTTGCCTACCACAAGAATAAAGACCAGAGTGGGAAATGAGGTTTAGTTCTGAAGAGCTAAAACTCTCTGTTTCTGCAGCCACTGAGGGAAATAGAAGATGAAAAAAGCGTATATACTGTTGAGACTGCAGCAATGACCACCATTCCACACAACTTGGCCTTTTCCCTTGCTGCCCCAGTTTCACAGAAAGCCAAGGTAAATAGGCAGTGGGACCACAGCTGCCTGTAACAATCATGTTGCTCCAGACCACACTGGCTATATCTAAGCTGGCATAAGAGCAACCGCATCTGCCACGTGGGCTCCTGAAACAGATGAGAAGTTAGGATGAAGGTGTCTCTCCCTGTTTCCCAGCTGGTACCAGTGGAGTCTTCTCTGCAGCATGTCCTCTTTACCACAACACTCAATGCAGGACATGGCCATGCACCTCACAGTTTCACACACTGGATTATTAAAGAGCTAGTTAATCTGGAGCTGGCAGCCCTGCTGAAATACCATGAGGGGTTTTGGATCCAGTGGCCTTTTACAAACAATTGCTATTTAAGCCCAAATCCTGCACACATTACACTTGGAAGTTATACAAGACTGTTGGTGTGTGTGCAAAGAAGATACGTATTGGCCTCGGTGATTTTAACAATCACACCCTGATCAGATGCTATGGATTAGCGACTCATTTAACAGACAGCTTCACTTACTGAAAAGTCAGAATCATTCAAATAGGTACTCCACAATATTTCTTGTTAAATGGAGAGCATTTAATCCAGCAGAAAACACTTACATGTCACCCTAGAGAGCTACTTCAGTTTTAAGAGAAGTCGTTGAAAACCCACAGGCATTTTTAGTAATTACGACCACAAAGTATGAAAGCAAGAAAAAAAATAACTCAGTCTCAAGTTCCTCAACCTAATATAGTTTTGTAGTGCATGTTACTAACCACAGTGCAACTTTCTACCTCTCTGCTTTTTGTGTTATTTCCTCCTGAGAGCTGTACTCCTGTGCACTGCAGAGAGTACCTACAATGCAGAATATAAAAGTAGCATGGAACAGTTAAAATGTTAAATGGAGCAGATGAAATACTACTGCTGACTAGAGATTCACATGTTTCATGAGTAATGCTCAAGTAAACATACCAATGTGATGACTTCAAGGTCCTTCAGGTATGTTCGTTCAGTGGTCGCCGCTTCTTTAGCAATGAAGTAAGCTTTCTCAGTTGGGAATCTCTGCAAATTGCAAACATATTAGGTTCTCATCTGCTTTTATGGAGCTGCTTTCTGTAGGAAAAAACTGCAGATAACAATTGCCAAGAGAGTTACAAACTAGTGACCCTTGCCTGTGGTTCCTGTGACTCATGCTTGAATGCTCCTAAGCCCTGAAGCCCTGAAAACAATCCTTCCTTGCAAACACAAGAGAACAAGCACTTTCTATGGGTTCTTGAAAGACTTTTTTAATGCCAAGGTAACTGCTACAGCTCTGGGGTGCTGATGTTCCTTTTAGATTATTCCACACATCCAGAGCAGGATGTATTCTTAATTTCACAAAGAAATCCTTTGCAGGCTAAATAGCCATTTGAATCAAATTCGACAAAATGACAATAATTACTGTCTGATTATTATAAATTTCATCATCATCCATTATTCTGGGTAAGAATCCACAGTAAAAATACTCTTAAAAAAGTAAAATCTGTAAGCTTTTCCCATTGTGGCTTGACAATAGTGGGAGAGGGTTTGGGTCTTAGGGTAAACTACAGATTTCAAATTTCAGGAAAAAAACAAAACTAAAACAACAAACCAAACAAAATCTTGTGTTACCCAAGAGGCAAAAGTCATAGAATCACAGACTCACAGAATACCAGGTTGGAAGGTACCTCAAGAATCATTTGGTCCAACCTTTCTAGGCAAAGCATGACCTAGACTGGATGTCCCAACACCCTGACCAGCTGGATCTTGCAAGTGGCCAGTGTTGGGGAATCCACCGCTTCCCTGGGGAGATTATTCCAATGGCTGATTGTTTTCATTGTGAAAAATTGTCCTCGTGTCCAAGTGGCTTTGATCTCTTAATTTTGAAGGTCAAAGGACCCCAACTGATCTGCTCTTTGTTGCTCAGAAAGCAAAGAGGAAGAGCGAAACACCCATAGATCTTTTGCTTCTACATTTCCACCCTGAAGATCAATGATGCAGAGGATGTGCTAGAAAGGGATGCAAAGTAGATTGTGGGTATTTCCTAGCCAGTTTATAACCCTGTAGGAACCATCATCAGCTGGTATACACAGCAGTCACTGGCTGCTGTAACTTTGACTGACATAAAGACTCATGAGGCCATTAACTGGTTCTTGTTTATTTTTCTACTCAAATTTCTCTCATATCTTGCTAACTCTGCACAGTGGGAAACAAGAAATCTTCCTTGCACATGCTCCCATTTCCTGCAAAGCCATCTGAGTTCCTACCCTCTTCCTCTTGAGATGCTCAGGCAACAGGACAAGATCAAACCCCTTGCCCGGCAGTACAGCAGTGAGAAGCCAGAAGGCATCCAGAATAACCTGGTGCAGACAGAATCACTTCTGTCTTCTAAAAGCAGTGTTGGATGTGGTGCTTCCTTAGGGCTTTGCTGCAATGATAGGGCTGAGCCAAACTCTTCCTGCTGAACGCTTCGGGCTGTGGCTCAAAGAGAGTGTTTTCAGCTCCTACCGTCAAATGCTCCCAGTGGTGGTCCCAGTAGAGACAGACTGTAAAGCCTGGGCTGGACACTCCTGCTCAACGCTGTGTCTTTCCCCTCTGTCACCTGGATATTTTCTCTCCAATAACACACTGTTTCGTTACAACAAACTACCAAACTCCACTCCTTAAAAACAAGCTGGATTTATAGGAAACCCTGTCAAAACATGCTTTTAAAGTTCCAAGCAATAGGACTGGCCCAGATTTATCCCACACTAAACTTAGGGACACAGAGCTACCTGTCTTCTCTGTCCTGCTTAAAAAGGAGCTGGGGCCCTAATTCCTTCACCTCTGCTCAGGAGAATAAATAAAGGGCATTGAGCCCTCAGCTAAGCAGTGCTGTGGTTCTGGCCTGGGCTGACCTGCTCCAAACTGTGAATTTGGCCTCAGGAGCACAGGAATGCTCTTGGACACACCATGGCTAAGGACAGCAGATACCAAGTGACCCAATTTGATTTATTTGTGTGAATCCTATAGCTGCAGGGGTCTAGATATTAGCCACTTCGACCAACAGCAGTAGCCACAACACACATGGAGCAGAAACCCAAGGCCCTGCCTTACCTTTCTCTTGACCTCTTCCTCATCATCAGTCCTGATGCATGATGGGTCATTCAGCAAAGGGCTGATCAAGGGAGATGGCTGCTTGGCATCAGGGCTCAAGTTTGGTGATAAAGACATATTTGCTACCGATGGGCCTCCTTGGGAATTGATGGAGAGCTCTGAAAGGTGAGGGCTGCCAGTCAGAGAACCTGCTAAAAAAAGGGTAAAAGAGAAATCAGTTAGGACAAGTTCTCTCTAGAAAGTACCAAAAGGAATTACAATCTTAAGTTGCAGTATGTGAAATTACACTATAAGACACAGCCATCAGGGTCCTCAAACTAGTTCAAACGGACCTGAAGCCAGAGGATGTGCATCCACTTGTAACCAAGGGACTGGAGCATTTTTTCAGCTGATAAAACTGGCTGAAATTAGTGTCTGTAGGGAAGGGATCAAGGCATACATGACTGGCTGCAATATTTACTGCTAAACAACAAATTAGTACCAAATTTTTCACTACTGTAATCCACTCTATGAAAGAGAATAAATACAACAATAAGGGAGTCACTCTAGGAGTGCCATTCTTTCTAACAAAGTGGAACTGCAAAGACTCAAATCATTATTTCATATGGAGCTATAGGACACAAGTTAGAACAAAATTATCTAATGGAAGTCTAGAGAAAAATAAACTATGATTTTCTACAGCAGTGTTGCTGCTAAAACCAGTCTGATCTAACATGAAAGAAGAAAACTACTAGTTCCCCAGTTTCTACACACAACACAAGTATGTATATTATACCTTGTAGGTCTTTCCATGCTCCTCTGATTGTTTGGGATGGAAATGCTAGCATTACATT
>JAVHNF010055940.1:30057-45642 GCA_034783455.1 Micropsitta finschii
CCCTGCCTTAGAACTTCATCAACAAAGAAGAAAAGAAGAGTAATTGTGGTGGGTGACTCCCTTCTGAGGGGAACAGAGGGGCCCATTTGTAGACCAGATCCATCCCATAGGGAAGTCTGCTGCCTACCTGGGGCTCAGATCAGAGATGTTAAACGGAAACTGTCGGATCTGGTGCAGCCCTCTGACTACTATCCGCTGCTGGTTTTTCAGGTTGGCAGTGATGAAATTATTAGCAATGTCAGTTGCCAGATTCAAGTGGCACTGCACAACACACTGGAGGCCTAAAAGGTTTGCAGCTAGTAACATGGAACTGTCATTGCTTGCACATGATTTTATTTAGTTTCAGAGTTGGGCCATCTTTCAAATATAATGGAGCCAGCTATATACACTCAAACCAAGAGACAAGTACAAAAGGATGCTTACCAAAGGATTGCTTAAGGACATGCTAAAATTACATCCTTTGTGGAGTGGGTAGGAGTTAAGCACCTGCTTTAATTCTTATCTGAGCTTGGGATTAGGACGAGAAACTAACAGTGGTTGATGACTGGCAAATAATGAGAATGCTTTACCAGATTAGCCCATCAATGCCAAAGTACCTGGAGCAGTCCTTTGTTCCACTGAGCTAGTTTACCCTCCGGGCACTGAGAAAGGTGCTGCAGTAGGGAAGGTTCAGTAGGGAAAAAGTGAACCTTGATTGAAAGCTAACTTGAAAAAAAAAAAAGGAAGAAGAGAACAACAATGGCATTTTACATGGCCATGAAACTATGGGTTATTGTCCTACCTTTACACGTACCTCATCCCTCTCCATCAACATACGTGTTCCATGTGCTAAGTAAAATGAAGCCAGTGGCTAAAATCAAACACGTAACAGCTATGCCTCTGTCGAAACACACATCACAGTTACTTGCTACAATTTGGTGGAGCGCTGGAGTGCGGTGCCAGCTAGAGAGGGACAGGCTAAGCTCTGTGCCTGGCTGGCCAACCGTGATCCACCCCACTAGCACTATGTGCTTTACTCTAGGCTCACACCATGCAGGTGCTAACCCATAGGAACCCACGCGGAGGTTGGTGCCAATAGAGCCTTGGGATGGCTGAGCTATACTGCTTTAAAACATAGCTAGTACCAGGAAAAGAGTTCAAATCAGTACTTTTCAGCTGATGAAGAAAGTCAATTCAAATCATAGGTGAGCTGAACTGCCTGCTGCTTTGTTGATTACATTGACAGCATAAGATGATCTGAAATCCCTGGTTGAAGACTTTTACTTAACATGGGTGGACTCTCCTTTTTGTCAGGAAGACAAATGGGACTCTGTATCTTGAAGATACTCCTCCTCTATGCCTTTTCTCCTGAAACTGCTGAATAACAAACTACAGACACTTAGTGTTCTGCATCTGCTTCAGAAGTTCCTATTCCCTACACACTGTTTTAACAGTGAGGAAGAGTACAGCAGCGTTAAGATCCTCTTGGGTATGTTCCTCCTCTACAGAGTCCCAAGAAGTAAAAATGACTCAATTATGGGAACTGAGAGGAAGCATCAACCATTGCTGAAGATGACTGAGATTCTGCTGGAAAACTCCATGTACAGCTACAGTGCTCACTAACGCAACTGTTAAGGTTTATATTCCTCTTAAGGTTTATAGGTTTATTATTAGAAATTTAAACGTGTTAAGAGCCAGAAAAGCACCTTTCTTAATACTTGGAATGCTGCAGGGCTTGCTCTCTCTTAAGCCTGCTCCACAGCCTGCTCTGCAGTCAGGGGAAGCTTGTGACATCCAGATCCCCGTTACTGTGCTTTAATGGCAGATCAGTGTTTTCTAAACTCGTCTGAAAGAGGAAACACAAGTTGTTGCCCCTTTGTCTTGCATCACTGAGCATACCACTTATGAAGGCTCTTTAATAGGAAAGTATCTGACAGAGCTGCCGTTGCTATGACCACACAGGTCTAGCTTAATTTTCCATAGTCACAGTGGTCGCATGGCTCTAATTTCTAGCTAAAAAATTTTGGTCAGAGAAAGATGCATAGTACAAAATGACATGGGGGACAGATAGCACCAGATGAAGTGGCAGGAATTTTCATATGCACTTCACCAATGACTGAAGTGCCTCAGATTTGAGAAGAGTTTAATAAGGGTATCTATCTCTTCTCTCCCCAGCTGTGAACCAGACACAGCTGTGCTGCTGAACTAACAGAGTTATTGGAAGGAGATTCTGCATTGCTCTCCCACAATACAAGAACAAAATCCACTGACTGCCATGAAAGCTTGAGGGAGACTAGTTCATCAAGCTGCACTCTTCCCCATTATACACAACAAGCTGGAGTGCTGGATACAGATTGTTAGTATTAAAGATCTTGAAAAGTAATTATACATCAGCCATAAATTTATGTACAAATACCCCTGTATGCAGTACCAAAGAATATGAGGAAGAACAGGAATTAAAAACAAGTCGGGAAGAGAGTTTCATGTCACACATAACCAATAACTCTGCCTGGCTTGAAGAGGAACATGACAGGAAGAAAGGTTTGTATTTGACTTCACAGCTCCAAAATGCATGCCTGTTGGCAGGAGTGGCAGCGAGTGGCAGTGATTTGGGAGAATGGTGCACCCCCTCAATGAACCAATTCCCTCATATTTAGGACAAAGCATCAGCCAGCAAATGGACAGAACAATTAAACCAGTGACAGTTTTACAGCAAAATACCAGTTAGAATGAGTAAAAGCCTTCAGTACAGGTAAAACTAAAAATAATAATTAAAAAAATTAACTCCATGCATACACAGTTAAATGGCTTGACATGCTTAGTCTCATCAAGCTTGGTGTTGGTTTAGTAGCCAGCAACCTCTCCATTTGGTAAAGGTCCATGCTTTATTGGTATACTGCAGTTTTAGACAGTGGTGAGTGTGAAATCAGACAGTAACTGCTGTCGGCCTACATCAGGGTATACTTTCATCTTAAGAACAAAGAGTGAACAATACAGCCTGGGAAGAATACAAGGTCACTGGGCATCAGTCCTTTGTCTAGCCTTGATCCTTCCAGACAGAAATAGAGCAACCTATAGAAGGATTCCCTGATGTACCCAGAGTGAGGGCTGGTTTACTTTTGTTTGTTTGCCTTTAAACCAACTTGACACAGGGCTACAAAAGAACTGAAAATGTTCAGCCCCCATGTAGGCTTATGCCACAGATACTGTCCATTTCATCAGGACATCTCCCCAAGACTGCAGTGATCCTGCTTACACGAGCTATGGCAGACAGACTCCATCATCACTGGGTGCAGCCTTCATTAGGAAATGAAGCGCAATCCGGTTGTGCCCAATGGGGGAAATGCCCAGGAAAACAGACCTTCTCCCCCCTCCCTCCACTCTTCCGCTCCATAACAATATGTTGTTTATCAATTTGAGACTCACAACCTGGTGGGGGTTTTCTCCGGTTCTGAGTTAAGGAGTGCTCTATAAGACAGGATTACTGTAATAAGAGGAATTAGGTACTCCCAATACAAATAGGTATTTCTGCAGTAAAAGGACATTGAGACAGTGCTCCAAACAATGCAAGGAACAGAAGATACATCATGCTTTGAGGATAGACAGAACATTGAAAAGGCTTTTTCTCCCAGAGAGGTACATGCTGACAAAACAGTGCATACAATGAAACAAAAAATGTTTCTCTTTCAACGGTATTAAACAAATGACAAAAATGAGAATGAAGTCCCCAGCATTTTCAATTTTAAAAATTAATTTTAACTATTGAGATTTATTTAAAAAAATCTATGCATGTGCACACACAGAAATCAGGAAAGGGCTGGATAAGTGAAACACTGCCAAGCTTATGAGCTTTGTTAGTGGGCCCAGGTGAGTTTCTTAGCAGGAAAAGGGAAAAACATTGATTCAGCTAATCAAAGATTTTTAAGTGCTTTATGGAAAAGCAACAGTCATGATCTCTAACATTCACTGAACTGAACAGAAAGACCTACCTCTGATCTTGCTGTAAATCATCAAAGGAAAAAACCTGTTTTCTTCTCAAAACAGGATTTGCAGCATTTTAAAGCAAGCATCTAATCTAATTTTACAAGCCTGAAAGCTCTTGAATAAGAAAGCATTCATTTTCTTTCAACCTTCCATACTCAGTCCATGACATGTATCATTACTGTCTAGTTTATTTTTATCAGTAGGAACTCTGGGGTTTTATGGCTCTCAGGAGCCAAAACTTTACCAAAACCCCAAGAATTAAAATTATACCTTAAAACTCTAATGATTGTAGAGCAAACTAAGTATTTACTATCATGTCATGTAGATTCATGATTCTAAGGTCTTCACCCCCCTTACTGTAGTAACACCACCTCTTATTGTGAAAAACATGCCTGTGAATACACGGCTCAGCCAGGCACACAGGTTTTCCAGATCTCTTAACATTTAAAATGAAGAGCTCACTGCTTTTAATGATAAACAAGATAAAACAAGCGTATTCTACATGCTCTTTATAGACCACAGAATTAGAACAGAAGACAAAATACTCTATAAAGGACTGCTACATGCCACTCAAACTAGGCTTCTTATTCATATAAAGCCTTTGAGTTTTAAGTAGAAATTCTGCATTTTAAAATGTCAATGGCAACACACAGCCTATCACATGGAGGAATGCAGAAGATGCCTTTGCTCAGGATCCACACGTTGCACAAGAATTATTTTCCTTATAAATATAAGTAAATAAGATACATGTGGAAAAATTCTGTAAATTCTGATTTCCCAAGATTTAAACTTCCTTCCTTTCCAGAAACTGACAGCATGGCCAAAATTTTCTCCTAAAGCAGCTTGACTGAAACCAGAGTCTGCTGCTACCCACATCTGAGAAAGGTTACACATCACTCTAACCTTTGGTGCCTCCTGATGTTAACACCATGCATCAGACATGAAACCCCAAAACCTTCATCATCAAGTAGGAGACACCAACAAACAACTGGGTTTCTGACAAAAGGACTGTTGTCCTACCATTTGTGTCTCACAGCAGGTAACAGAAGAAAGGTGTACATATAAGAAACTGTTCCAGAAGATTCACTTTCCTTCCTATATTTAGGGTCTCTCTTATTTGGTATGGAGAAGAGGATTGACCCTCTAAACGAAGAGGAAAGAGGTGCGCTAAAATGTACAGAAAATGCCTTAAGAAACTACACCGTTCAGAAAGAGAAGCATTACTGGAAGACTAAAAGGGACTTTAGCTTCCTTCACTTTATACATGCTTGAACAGAGAACCTTGCCCCTTCACACTTACAGCCCTTCCAGCCAATACAAACCCCACTGATGAATGAAGTGGATCTCCGGTGGTCCACATCCTTGTCCACAAAAGTAAGTGATAGCCAACTCCTTCACACATACATGGAGGTCAGGAAAAAAAGTTGGGGCTGTTAACTTGTTTTTCATCATTAGGAGTTAAATTGCAGCAATTAAAATTTCATTCTAAAGTCACCTCTGACAGTAACCTAATGCCTCATTATGACAAATAATTCTCTTTAAACAAACATGGTATTTGACAGAATTTATAGATCAGACATCCATCCTTCTGCTGAAGAACTGTTCCAGAAATAGCCACAATTAATGCTAATTGCACATAAATAATACTGATGAGATCGGAATCACTGTTATCTATCTATATTCAAAATCAGATCTACTACCAGAGCTCAACTGACCAACACAATTCTTGCTCTCCAGTACCCTAAGGAACTACTGGGGCTTTAAACTCTCAGGAAAAAGGTGGAAAGCATGCTATGCCAAAGGGAACTGTAAATAAATAACGCTAGACATTTTCAGTGTGCTTAAGGTATTTCCTGTTCTCTTTTCCTTTGTCTTCCCAACCCTGGAGCCCTCCAGAAGAAACTTCAATTATGGAGATAATATGTGTGCGTTTATTGTGGGACAGAAGACAACAGAATTTAAAACATTTCTGCTTCTTTAGTGAAGAAAAGGAGAAGCTATAAACAGGTCCTAGATCTGTCTAACCCATTTTCCATTTGGCTTTCTCTGGTCACCACCAAATAATTGCATGTACATCTGTACATGCAATCTGCACTTGTATAAGAGGCCAGATAGCAACTTCTGGTGTGAATGTTACCGCTTCAGAATGAACACAGCTGCTTCAACTAATAAAAGCTGCTCCAAAAACATCCGTGCAAACAGAAACCAGCCCTACAAATATTCAAGGGAGAAAATACAGGTCTTAAATCACTCTGGTCTAACAATACTCTCCCCACTAACTGAACTAATTTGGAAACCACTGTTTTTTCACTGTTTGCTAAGTTCTAATGATTAGGTTCAGCATCGTTCATGCTCCTGTCAAGAAAATTTTGTCTGATTTTGCATGCCCTTTAATCTTGAAGCAAACTGGTAGATTAATTTAATTTTTCAAATTATTATCATGCAACTTTTTGATTATGCTTGTGCAACATGGTCTAGTGTGAGGTGTCCCTGCCCACAGCATTGGGGTTGAAATTAGATGATCTTAAGGTCCTTTCCAACCATCCTATGATTCTGTGCTCATCTATCTACTCTGGAACTGATCTCAGCTCCCTCTAGCTCACATAATGTACACTCAAATACAGCAAACCTAAATACCTCCAGTTACGTGTTTACATTTTTCAGCTACAGAAATGTCTCTTCCAGTTTTTCTTCAATAAAATTTGTATGTAGTGTGCACTGCAATGGTTAATGGGATGGTATGTGTTAGGCAGGCCTATGAGCTATGGGTGATTCGAAACAACTAAGCACTAGGCACTTGCAGCACTAGGTACAAATCATCTTCAGAGAACACCCCTTTCCATCATACACTAGGATCATGCTTGCTAGAGGATATGGTTTTAAACTGAAAACAACGTAGTCTAGGCCACTCAGATATCGATTACTCAAATCTCCATACCTGCAATATCCTATGTACTTCCTAGCTCCTACATCAACTTGCCACTATCCACATTTCCTTCACCTAGCCAAATTTATTCCCAAATTTTACATCTCAGGTCACTGAAGAAAACTAAATTATAGGAAAGGCTGATTTGAAAAACAAAACCCCTCCATGAGAAGATCCCAACAGGACATAGCAAGTTAGAGCTGCTGCTGGGTTGGAAGAAACTTGGAACTGTCTGACACAACTTTTCTACTGTTATTGCAGAACATGACTGAATGTCATCAAGTGGTTGGAATAGCAAAGAAAGAATCAGAGTGCCTTTTATTCATAGACTAACTACACCTACACATTATCTTGGGACAAACACATAAACTGCTTTTGCAACTAGTTTCCACATTCATCCAAGTATATGGACAGAGTTGATTCAGCACAATGATAAGCCATTTGGGCAGCCCAGCAACAGGCTTACTCCACATCCTCTGGACAGACAGATGGGCAGCTCAGGACTACTCATCCACAGCAGACGTAGCTGCTTGACCTTGCTGGGATTCAGCTCCCTCATATGTATTTGTAAGGATATCTGGGCATTGATGAGTATGGGATTTAAAAGTTAATTATTGAGAACAAAAGATTTAGAACAGTGAATCAGAAGTACTATCACCCACACTCCAAAATCTACTGGAATTGGTGGGAGAATCAAATCTTTTACTATCTGTAACTATCTCTGTCACACTTGAGACACAGGTATGCTTAGACCACTGCTGGTGACCTTAGACCACTGCTGTTGACCCATGTATGTAGATTAATCAATGCTTGCAATGACTAAGTTGAATTGACTGGCTCCTCTTCCCATCTTACTCGTAGTCCATTGTGAACCATCTCATCCGTAGTCCTCCCTTAAAGGTTTCTGTTCTTTCCTGCAAGGCCCTTCTGTATTTGTCCCACAGAAACAAATTACCAGATGGGTTTTAAGGGACCTGATCCTATGTGTAAACATCAGTTTAAAACCGCTCTCTCACTTACAATTCTTGGCAAGCGCTCAGATATGAACCACATGTCTGGTGGAGGAATTTGGCCCACAGATTGTTTTTAATTAAGTGCTTGTCAACTGATATTAAACGGAACTTCACTGGCATAAGAATGCTGCAGAAATGATTCATCCTCAGTGAAATTATTTCCTATGTAATTTACAAACTTCATTTCTTCAAACTGGAAGAATTTCGTATGTGTTGAAACAACAACCACTTAAACAGTTAAAGTTGAAAAAATGCCAGATGACAGAAAAGAGCAAGAGAAAAATCCTCATATTTTTGAGGATAGTATTCAAATGGGAAAATAATAAAAGCTGTTGAGGTACTTCATTAGAAACTAGGCTAACTCCAGCTACCCACAAGTCTGTTCTTATAAAATTATAAATCCATTATCCTTGTAGGCATATGAAACAAAAAATCAGGCCTGAAAACAGTATCTAAAAGGATGCAAAATAGTAAACAACAGTTTCATATTCACTTAAATCCAAATAATATGAAATCTATTCACCTTTCCTAAGTAGCAGAAATGACTGCAAATCCTTTTTGCTGAAAATCCATTATCTGAACTGTAATTTTACTGGCTAACAAAGCAATTAAGCCATCTGTCTAGACTGCTAGTACCTTACTATATAACTGCTGGTACTTTTGCTACACAGGCAGCAAAAAAAAAACCCCAAACAAATCGAAAGAAGACTCATGCACCCACTTCTCAACCTCATGCTATCTGCCAACACAGGCTTCAACTACTTATATTTCATCTTAAATATTGAGAAGTTCAAGGCAATTATTTTACAGCTATACTAAATCCAAAACACAAACCATCTTCTGTTAGAATAATATACAAGTAAACTTACCCCTAATTATCAATCTCACTGTTTCTTGATTCATGCTTTAAACTACAGGAGCAAACGAGAGCATTCCCTGTCACCAAAGTATTGCTGTCTAAAGAGATGCTTTACATCTTCCAGTTCAAAAGTGAGGTATCTAATCTTTACAAAACCTAACACACTAAAGGAGATGAGCAGGTTAGAACTTATATTTACACAAAGATATATTTTACTGCAAAAAAGTAAGGTATATAACAAGACACGCTTAACTACTGTAGCTTTTAAATATCCTTCACTCAGATTAAACTCTTAAAGTGTGCATAGACCAAGGCAGTAGAAAAATTAAAAAGAATTCTTATTTTATTACTTTTGCAAAAACAATCTTCAAAATTTTATATGGCCTAGATTTACGAATTCCTGTAACTTATTCATCAGTACTTATGTTGGTAGACCATTATTGCTGCATGCATGCACTGCATGATGCAGATCACTGCAAGCAACCTGCATTTCAGTCAATGCTGCTGTTCATCACTTACAATTCACAGATTTAGCTCCACTCCCCCACAAGAAAAATATATGAAAGCTGAAATTAAGGCCAGTGTTACAGAGCACATCTTGTCTCCCAGCTCTAATAACTGCAGGACACTTTCTATACAGGAGACCTTTTATCTGGATTTCCTTAATTAACTCAAGAAACTATAATCAGATTTTATTAGGATACAGCTTTAATTCTCAATACTTTGAGCGGTGAATTTGAAGTTTACAAAGAATTATTCACTCTGTCTGTCTGTACATGGGCCAAAATCTCACTACGCTATGTACAGTAAAGCCTGGACCACAGTTAGTGCCATCTTTCTCTGTGTCAGGGGATGAAAAATTTATGAGGTGGCACTGTAAAAAAAAAAAATTGCCTACGACAGACTAATTGGATGCTGTACAGAGAAAGACTTTTCATGATCAAAGAAAAAATAAAATTAAACAGCCACCATTTCAAAACCCCCACCAAAAATCACCCACCACAAAACTTTGATGTCTCCATAATAATTTCACTGAAAGAATAAAAGAGGGGGAAAAAAATCCCTTGCAATTAATCTTTATACCACACTGATATAAAGGATATAAAGGATTGCCTTGCAAGTAATACTCGTACCACTCTTTGTTAGAGCTATTTCAATCTAAGTGTTTTGTTCACTTGAATTATCTTTTTCATCTTGTTCTCTTTCTTGCCCAAGGAAGAGTTTGGAGTTTCAAAATCTCCATCACCAAATCAGCCTGTTGATCCCACTGAAGAAAAAGCTTGTCATTGTTCTGTCATTGTTCCTGTATACATGCTTGATTTGTACCCTCAGTTCATCAGTTAAGATTATAAAATGGGTTATGAAGATGAGTAGACTAAACACATTCTTGCTGTTAAAAGATTTTCCAGTGTATTTCAGGATTTCAACAAAACTTGGTCCTGAATATCAAGCTGCCTGAATTTGGCTGCAAGTTTTTAACTCTAACTCTGTTGAGGCACTCATTAGTTGTTCTCCTTATACAGGAGAGGCAAAAAAAAAATAAAAAGTAAAAGAAATACAAAAGAGCACAACGTACCTACTTAATTTCATTTTTGTTTGCTTTGTCAAAATAACTAGTCAAGTGTCAAAGTAGCTACAATATATACCTAAAATATGACTTCATACAAAAAATTGGTGAGTGTATAAAGTCTTTAAAAGGTACCTAAATCAGTAATAGTTTTCCAATCCTCCTGCCTTTCAGAGGAGGTGTGTTTCTGTTAAGCTTCACTGAGACTTACTATTGTATTTGCAGCATCCCTTTCCTCTGGCTGGTCAGTACAATGATAGTCTTTGAAATAGCCCCCACACTGAAATTATTACCAGCCACTCTTCATGAGCCCAAGAAGATGCAACCACTCTGAGCAATAACAGTATCCACTGGTCTTATACTCCCTGGTCCTTAGCAGCTGAACACCTGCACACCATCTTCATCACTGAGACGAACAGACACATCTTCCTCTATATCCTCCTCAAGCTGAAGGCTTCCAAATGAGTACTTATTTCTAGGCATGGGAGAGGAACTCAGCACAATGGGATTCCCAAACACCAGAGGGTGAGTGAAGGGGTTAATGATTTCTGAATCAGAATCGCTAGATTCTGTCCCACTGCTGGTGGAACCCTCCATCATCTGGACTGCAGCCATGTGATCCACCATGCCACTGGCATGCAGTGACTGTATGACTGGACTATGCTTTGATTGTGCCCCAGCTGGCATACCGTTGGCCATCATTTTGCCTTCTGGAGAAGACACCTTAGCCACCCCGCCTCCTTTATAATACCTCTCTGATCTATACTCTTGTCCAGGGGTTGAGGATATCTGACTTAGGATAAATGGATCTGTAACTGATTTATTGCAGAGATCTGCTTTTTTCTGTGCACGAAACTGTTGAGAACCTGGAGAATATCTGCAATACCCATGGCAGCTGCCGTCATGGCTATCCTCCTCCCCAGTCCTCACCCTGCAGTCATGCCCATTTTCTGAGACATAACCCTGAGAGCCAGTTCTACTCAGGCTCATGTTAGGGCTTGACCCTTTGCTGCTGGGAGGCAATGGAGTGGCCAGTGGACTACGGCTCCCTGGCCCTCTAAACATTTCGTCAACCAGTGAGCTGTGCCTTGGCATCCTGGGGCTTCCCCCAGTGTAGAAGGAGATATTAGCTGGGTTATCATCATCAAGGTACTCTTCAGAGAGATACTGGGAAGACTTTAGAGAAGCTGAGGAATCCCTGTATCTAGTTCTATTGCAATTTTCATCTCTGTAGTGAATATAGGCACCACTGGTCAAATCACCCTCATAATTGTCATTTGTTTGGGAATATGACCGGGTTATTTGTCCTCTGAGCAGATCATACTCGCTATCTACATCACTGCAGTCAATGAAAGGAATGGAGGTGCTGCTGCCATGAGCAGCCCTGGAAGCTGGACCTGTGCTTGGTTGCTGTGATTGAGGTCTGTTCTGCTGCATCCTGTCCTTAGCAGCCTCCTCTTCTTCCTCCACTGTTGATACCACTGCTCCATCCACCTTTTTGCCTTCCTTTGGGCTCTTCTTTAAGGAATGGCTCTTGTGCTGTCCAGTGTCTTTTGGTGACGCTTTCAATTCCTTTCCTTGCCGGCAGCTCTGCACTGCTGCAGTATCACTGTCATCTCCACAGGCAAAGCTAGAGCTCTGGAAAGATAAAAAAAGGAAGGCAAAGGGGAGACAAAGGGGGAGGGAAAAGGGGTACGGAGAGGTTTGGGAGGGAAGGGAGCCAGAGGGAAAAGGGTACGTGTAATTACACACCAGAATTTTGCACGGTACAGCATAGGAATCTCTTGAAAGCAGAAGAGGTAACCCAAGCTCCAAAACAAATACAATTAAAAAAAAAGAGGTCTCTGATCTTAAGTAACAGAAAAATATATAAGCTAAGCAAGGGAAGAGAAGGCAGACAATGTGGTGGTATTTGAGGTCTTTCCATGCCCTAAGGCAGCCATCAACACTCTAGAGCATCAACCTGTTCACACTACTCTGAGAAGGTGGAGGAAAAGATAAACACATGAAACAAATTCTGCACAGCCTACTTATATACACTAAAAAAGCCATGTGTGGGCTTTTGAGCACCACACATTCAATCCCTGGAGCATACCTGCCACTAGTTCATGGGCTGACTTTTCTGCATATATAAATATGTCACATCTGGCCCTATAGCTATGGTCTACCTACTTGAGCTTGTCTTTGTTATTTAAAATTCTAAAAGATAGTTCAAATGGGCTGCATTTGTAATAGAATTCTCTGAAGTTCTTAGATTTGCAGAAATGAGAGAGACTGTGAATATCAAAAGGAAACAATGAAGTGAAGATGAAGGTTTGGGTAGCATTCTTAAATACACTAACCTAGTAGCTTGATCCTGTCATTTAAGTTTTATCTAACATAAAGCTATGTGATTAAAGGTTTGCTTCAACAAACACAGATGAGCACAGTAAAAACACTGGCAGGTGGAGGAACCCCAATATCCTAGTCAGGAAAATGGAGTTCCCTGACCTGGCTCCTCTGGATGCTGTCCCAAGAGAGCCATCACCCCATGGTCTGGGTATGTCTGGGACAGCAGCAACTGGAGAGACCAAAGCAACAGACATGGTTGGGTAGGTAGGTCAATGTGTAATTGCTAGCGAGTATTCAACTGGACTAGCTGATAAGTAGCATAAGAGTTGGAGGAGATGTGCTGGAGCAGCTGTAAGTCAGGACAGACAGATGCTGGAAAGACCATTGGGCCTAGGAGTCAATTACTAGCAATGTCTTAAGTCTGTACCAGCTATCGGAGAGGTATCTTTCATGTGTTTGTCTCTGAAGCTGAGGTAACCACGAACCCAAGGATCCAAGTGTCAGCTACTGGATAGACTGTCTAGGATGAATTACTGGAGAAACCCACACATGTGTGTCTCTATATCTGAGCACCAGCAATTGGAGTGGGGCTGTGAGCCTTGCAGGATTGTATGTCCAGCCACTGGGAGACCTAGGGATCCAGGGCCCCACTACTGGATAGACTGAGTGTCTAAGACCAGTTGTAGGAAGGATCCATATTGTATGTACGTACGCATATTCTTCACTAATGAACTTGCATCCTGATCAGCCAAAGAATGTAACAGGGTGAAGCCACTGGCACTGTGCTTGTGGGACTGCTGTTTTCTGTTTGCTTTTACTTATGTGGCTGGCTTGTGTATATACATTGTATATTTGCATTTATGTGGGTGTCCATAGCGAATACATTCGCAGCCTTACTACCGGCTGCACCTGGGAAAAGGCAGCTGGTGCAACCTCACTGCTATTGGATTTACAAACTCCTAATGCATAGCAGCTAATAATGTAGGACAAATACTTTAGGTATCTACCAGAGATAATGACTATAATGCTCAGAGCTGTAATTTTTCTAAGGAAATAATTCTTCTTCTCCCTGGCTAATACAACAAAACACCTTGTCATGGACAACCAAGACTCCCAAGTGAAGGAAAAGAATTAAACTTTTCCCAGATGCAATAACCAAATAGAACCCAGGACCCTAGCAATAACACTGAGGACTGCAGCTTTTTCAGATTAGCTCTGTATTGATATTTGGTTGTCTGGAAGTAACACTATTCCACGGTGAAAATGAACCTGTCCTACTTGAAGAACCTAAAACTTACGACACCCAGAGCTCCTCAGCTCCCAGTTAAATGGTAAGTGAGCAGAAATCTATGCTCCTAGAGTTTCAAAAACAGTAATCATGGTAATCTAACAGGAAATGTCTAAAAGGCATAAGCCAGGGTTTCATTAACATCACTGACTTGTTTTGGCACCTCTGTATGCTGTTCTGAAGGCTGTGCAGTCAGACTCCTGATGGACTGAATCTTGCTGTGTTTCCTGGAGATAAAAGGAAAATCACAATAAGAAGCCATTTCACTGCCTTTTATTTTCCTACAAATAGGAAACAAGAGAAATGCCTTTTAAAATTAAACCTCTCAATAGCAGCTTTCATAAAAGTTTGCTCCCAACCACATTAACATTCCTCCTTTCTGTAAAATTTCAATGCACTATGTGCTGCAAACACATCACTGTAAGAAAAGGGAGAGGCATTGAAGCAAAAATGGCCTATCACATGAACATGACTCAAAAGCAAGGAACTGTTGTCATGGCCTTTGTGGCATCTTGGCCATTACTTTCAGTTCATCACAAACAAGATGAGCTCAGACAGAACTGGCTCTATCAGGCTGGAAGATTTCCCTGGAGACTCTCACTTGAGGTTGGCTATGCCTATTTCTGTTACTTTGAGTATTATTATGAGCTGAATATCCCTGTTCCTATACATTAATGACAACCTACCAAAGAGAGTGCAAATCAATATGGGAAGAAGTTACCTGTGATGGTAAGACATTCACTGCTGAAAAACAGACTGAAAAATACTGACTTTAAGGAAACTATGGGTTATACCAACTTCCACCAAAATATGCAGGACCAAAGTGGAATTATACAAGTGATAAATTGTCAAACCAGCAAAGAGGATTTTTTTTTTAACTTGGACTGGTGCCAAGATCTTAGACTATAACTACCTGGAAAGAGTTACTTTTCTTTGATTAAAAAAAATTTGAACAGGTTACTTATTTCCTCTCACCTTTCAAACTGCACTTTTTTGTGCCCTCCTTCTTTAACATAGTCAAGAACTTGCTTCTGAGTCCGACCACTGGGAGAAAAACACAGAAATAAACACATATTTTTATCAACTTGCACATTACTTGCCTCTTTTTTTTTTTTTCTTTCACTATGGAACTATTTTTGGACGCCATTTCAGAGCTGCTTAAATTCTGTTGTGTGCCCTTTATGGGGTACCACATTACTGGGAAGTCACCACAATGAAAAGCAAAGCAGGGTTTAAGTTTTCCTCTCATGGAACAAAAAATATTCTTGAATCATTTTCAGTCAAATACCAGCCTCTCCTAGCATGAGTAAACCACAGAACCAAGACAAAAAGAGCAGAAGTGCCTTTCATGACTCAGTTACTACTATGAAAAATGTCAACTAAACTTATATATTTTTCCTGCAGAAAGGTAGGCTGGAAATCCCTTTCACCCTTTTCGCTACAGGCTGTGAAAAAGTAGTGAGAATGCCCAGCATTTCTTATTGTGCAAAGTTATAAATTCCAAAGGAAACTGGGAGCAGTAAAGGAAACCCACACCTCAAGAATGCTCAACCAAGAACCAAATTCCTCCCTTTCATTAGATGCTTTCAACCAACTGAATTACCACAAGGCCTGGAAAAAGTTACTGAATTTATTTAG
>JAVHNF010055940.1:47792-61821 GCA_034783455.1 Micropsitta finschii
AGATGAATGAGTCATACAATTCTCATTATGGTTAATAGAAGAAACACATCTATTGCCTCATGTAATTCCCTGGAATTTCAGATCTCAATTCATATTCAGATCACATTGGGCAGTGGCTATTCCAGTAAACAATGTTGAACAGCTACATTTCAAACTTTAATCTGATTCTGAATTTTTGGAAATGGCATTGTCTTAGATTGATGACTTTTAGTACAAATATATTGTTGGCAGTGATGATTGCTCCTAATTGCCACAGGAGTAAGTGGAGTCTTTCAGAAGCTTAAAAAGGGAGGGACACACACCACATTAACATGGATCATGTGTTCCTCTATTCCCGTTATCTTTACTGTTGGACTACTAACTTTTCCCTTTCTAGACTCTTATTGTTGTCCACCCAGAACTGGTTATTAGTGAACCTGGCCACTCCCTGGTTGAATTTTTGTATATACTTTTAATTATTTTTTTATAAGCTATGCTAGAAGCCTAATAGCTTATATACTTATGGGTTTAGTTGCTTGTTTTACTAATGGCTTGTTCCAGCTAATTAAACGAAATCTCCAGGAAATCTCTTTCTTCTGGTAAGTAGGTTGCACAAACAGCTTGAAGGAGAATGCACCCTTCCAGCCATAAATCTGTACTTACAAATATCAAGTCTGTTTGCATAGTCTAGAGTGGTACACATGTAACTTCAGTTTTATTTTAATAGTGTAGATTCATGTACTGTTGAAAGGAGATATTTACCATCAATTAATTGCCAATTTTTGAAAAAGCATCCTGTAAAATATCTTTTATTATGGATAATGTTACTGTAGAATATTATCAGGCATCATTTTTATTAGGAATATATACATCAAAAGGATTGAATTCCCAAAAAAGTGCATCCTTTCAAGTGAGCAAAGTGATTCTCCTTTCAGTGCTTCAGTGCAATGAAGGGATTTGATTTATGAATGTGAGCTGCAAGCTCCAGCTGATCTTTCCAACTTTTCATTTTTAACTAGTTTTTGCAGAGGAACCCCTTAACTCAATTTTATGTCAGATAACTTGCATTGCTTACAGTATTCTAAACTTAGAAAAAAGAAAGAAAATCTCCAATTATCAGAGACAGATATTTTGGAAAACAAAGTTCCATGTATTGTGAAAGCAGTCTACCTCAAAAAAACCGCCGACTTTATTAAAGATGAAAGCTATACAGAACTTGTGTTAGAATTCGCTTCCAAATGAATTCAAACAGCTCTTGCTAAATCCTCAAAGAAAGGTGCAGGTTACAAGCACAGTGCTGCTTCTGCAGAATGGCAGCATCATCAGGAATTCAGCTTCATTGCTGAGATTTAGCAGAGGAGCAGTAAAGCACTCCTTATCCAAAGGGCTTGCAAAGGCACTTTCTAAAAGAAAAGGATTTCCATTGTGTCTGTGTTGTGAGCTTGGCAGAGGTATTCATCAGCCATTATTGATCTAGAAGAAGGCATGGCTGGCATGGGGAGGATTGATCTGAATCCTCCCTTGACTAAGTTAACTATTGAGGGATCTATTCATATCAAGATGAAGCAGTGAAGAATGACCTACAGTGATAGGAAGTAGGTTTCTCTGTCTTTCTTTACAGTACGTGTGAAAAACTCTGACTTCTTGGTCTTGGGTTTGTTTGTTTATTTCCTCCCAACCCCTTCCATTAGCTTTCAGACATTATCTTGGCTAAGTTTAGCATTTCTTGATTTTGTTAGGCAATTCTTAAGGGAACTGCAGAATAGCAGTTTCCTTTCAGAAGATCTGGTAAAGGGATAAGAGAGAAAGAGCTATTCACTTTTTATTCATACTGCAGTCTTACTTGTG
This sequence comes from Micropsitta finschii, assembly GCA_034783455.1. Lineage (NCBI taxonomy): Eukaryota > Metazoa > Chordata > Aves > Psittaciformes > Psittacidae > Micropsitta > Micropsitta finschii. The sequence goes on from JAVHNF010055940.1 coordinate 49,620, forward strand.
ACAAACTGAAGGTGGCAAAAGGCACCCAGCAGGAGTCTGGCTTAGCTGTGTTTTCTTAATCAGCCCTCTTTGTCCCCACATGTCCTAGCATCTCCCCAAGTTATTTCTATGGTCAGTATTGCCATCCTTGCTTTTTCTGTTAATATATTGCTTTTCTTCCAGAGGAATCTGCAACTTGTCATTCTTGGAGACAGGACCATGAGCTAAGTGGACCCAGGAGAACTGTTCTTGCATTCTCGTCACTGAGGTCCCTTAGCTGGATAGCAGCTGGACTTGGACTTCTCAGCTCTATAATCATGTGTGCCATATTTAATCTGCACAGTTTAGTCCAGCTTCCATCCTTTATCTACATCTTTCTGCAGATTTTGCAAGTACAGAGTAGCCTTACTGACAGCCATCTGAAAGGCTTCTGCAAGCAGCATTTCTCTACTCTCTTTTTACCCTTTCCTTTTCATTTTTTTACCCATTTCTGTCACTTCACAGATAACTTGCCTGTCATGTGCCTTTATGGCCTTTCCTCCAACTCATTTCACATGAGCTACTGCTACATCAAGCGCCACCACTGATTTGCTTCTGATCTCAGCTTGTTCAGCTATTTATTGGAGTTAGGGACAAACATATTTGTTCTTTGTCTTGTGCTGTTCTTCACAGTCTAGAGGACCTACCTACAAAACCAGATTCAAGGCCATTTCAGGGTTTTCCCTGCAGTCTTTTTCAGGAAGAAATAAGTACCTTTTGCTTATGTGCTGCTCATTCCCTCTTTATGGCTTCCACTTGGCTGAACAAACACAGTTGAGAAGATTTTATCTCCTCAGAAAAAAACCACAAAACTAACCCAAACCCCAGATGTAGCTTTTGTCATTTTCCTGTTAGTCTCATTTTACAAGACTGTTACTGTCCCCACAATAAATTTAACAAAGGTAAGACTGTGGGTGTACAGAGTATACCCATTATGGGAATTAAAGTATTTATCATCTTCAAATTCTGCACACAGCAATAACTAGCTTGCATTTGGTATGCAACTAGAGACTTCTTTTTCTTTCTGGTTGTTGAATTGACTAGCACAACTCATTTCCAGATGTGTGGGTAGGGCCCTTTATGCTACACTTCAAAAAATAATAAGATTATTCTCATTAATAAAGACATTCAAAAGCAAGACCAAGGAGTTAGAGTTTGTGCTGAAATAATTTGAAATAAACATAAAACTGTTGTTACAATTTAAAATGTTACCTTTAAATCCAGATTAGTCAGACCTGAGAGCTTCCTAAAGGAATAAACAGAAGAGAGATCGTATTTTAAAATAAAGAATAAGCACGATTTTGAGTAGCTCAAGATCTCAGGATCTTTACTTCATTACTTGGTCTACTTTATCTCAAGATCTTTATTATCTTAAATATTTCAATCATAACCCCCCCCATATATATATGAACTTACTTTCTCCACTTACTGTGCTTTAATTCGTGTGGTGGAGCACCAGGTGTTAATCGGATTTAAGTCCCAGGGACCAGATTAAAATCAATCTAAAGTAAAATTCCCTCAGCTGTGCATAACATGGATGTTAGGTTTGCATTTTGTGGTTTAAAAAAACCCAAAACCTCAGCAAAAAATGAGACAGAATATCACTTTGTTAACCATAATAAGGCAGGTTATATACCTTCTTTTGCATGGATTCCTGTGGACAGTAGAAACCGCAATCACTCTTTTTATGATTAATTAAACCAGGAAAGAAATATTAATAGTCCAGTTCTTCCTGAAAGAGGACACAAGTTTCAGACTGAGAAGAGTACTGAAATTCATAACAGTGGATTTCAGGATCTGATTATGTGGTTGACATTTTTTGTTCAAAAACATTTGTATTGTGGCCCAACAAAAAGCTCTGACTTTTGAGGGCTTTATTCTATTTTATAAACTTCTCATCTTTGCTGCTGAAACCACCAGACTACTTACTGTGTTCAAAATAAAGTGTTCATTGTAGTGAGTTCACCTTCAGATCATCCCTTATTTTGTCTTTACACCTGAGTCACAGCATATTGATTTTGCACTGAGTTTGACTCTTGCTTAATAAGCAAAATTACTTTGCTTTTTTAAAAAAAAAAAATAAAATCCTAGTATTTGGTTTTTTTCTTTTCTGAGCTCTAATCTGTGACTTACAATAGGCCACTACTCAGTAAAATGGTGAGGAGCTAGCTCAGCCTAATATTGTTCAAATAAAAGAAAAGCCTAACTGCCAGTCTGACTTCCCAATAAGTTGAACAGTACATTCTATTCACCTGAAAACTGTTCAGGTAATTATCTTATACAATATTTGATGCCTTCACAACGTTCAGTCCTGGCTGCTGTTCTCTGCTCCATACTGTGCAGTTCCAATTTATCATTCACCTTCTGTAATGTTGACTATTACTCTGAATTATACATCATACTGCATTCATTCCTTCACTGTCCTGGATATAACACACAGACATTACAACATCCTTCATCAAATTCTTTTATTCTTCCAAGACTTTTCTTGGTTGTCTAAGGTGGTTACAGGTTTCTGATCTGTGACCTGAAAATACAGTGCCAGTTCTATTTCACACAGTTAACAAGCGAACATGTTCCATAACATTTCTTACAAGTGCACATGTCACTGGAGCCCCATAAACTCAGACTTTTCCCCTGGGTCTTCTTGCTTTTTAAATTACTCATTCCCCATCAAAAGCTTTTGTTGTATTTTTGTAAGAAGAGGTGCAAGTTTGACCACATCCATTTTTTATTAAGAGATCAAGCGAGGTATTAGACCCCAGTCACTTTTGCCTTTTCTACTCTTGTGTAGAAAGAAAAAAGAAATTTGGTCAGAACAGACAGTACTCTCACACAGTAAGGAAATACGCTTTTAAAATAGGAATCTGAGACAGAAAAAAAGGTAATTAACCTATTATTCTTTAAAATAGTGGCCTGCCTCCATACTCAGCTTTGTATTTAGCATACAATCACAGTGAACCAAACTTGGGTGGCCTTTAAACTAAAACGAAGCTCATAATGATTAGCCCAAACTGGATTAGAAAAATTTGTCTCCTTTAATGGGGTTACAAACGGGAAAGAAAAACCTGTTAATAGAACATATTTTGGTTTTCTTCCATGACAGCTATGAGCAGCTATGACCATGACAGCTATGAGCAGCTCCATTCAGGAGAATAAAGACCTCATTCAGCTTGTTCTTTAGTGGCTAATTATCACACTGCACTGATCAAATCAAGTATTTTAGTTTGCTTCACTTTTCTTCTGGAGAAGTGCCATTATTCATTACTTAATACTTCAACTTTTTTGTCAACTTTAGTATCCTTATAGCTTTTACAGATTTCTTCTGGAGGAATTTCTTCACCAAAAGTGAAAATAACATCAGCATCTGTTTTGGAGAAGTGCTTTTCCAACCCACTGAATAATGAATGAAAAGGGAGAGTGTTGAAATCATGAAATAGTTTCTACTGTAGACCTTGGTTTTGTTTTCCTTCTCTCATTGCAATGCAACTGAATTAGTATCTATGCCAGTCCTTTGTAACTTGTTTTTAAAAATCAGATGTTTTGATGAAATGATAAATGTGTCTAGAATTTGCATAACTGCAACAAAGAAGAGGATTATCAGTTCTTACATCAGCAAGATGCACTGGCACTTTTACTAAAGTGGAAGACCTGACAGACTTTCTTAATTAGGACTATTTCTATAAGTTAATAAAAAATTGCATTTAACAGTAGTAAAATTTTCATTTCCTTTAATTAAAATAGTTTTTAGCAGTAGTCTTTTGCCTCATACATCAAACTCCAGAGAAGCAATCGTCACAATAGTTGGTGTAAAAAACCTCTTTTATTATGCGCAATTTATTATATGAAATAGTACAGAATAGCTACTCAGTTGCTCTGTTCTTAAGCAGATTAACAGTACGACTGCTGTGCATCCCTTCAACTAAATGTTATTCCTTGTAATGCTAGCTTCTGATGATCTCCAAGCAATAGACTGCTCATTGCTGCATAAGCCCTGACTGTTTTCTGACTACAGAAAAGCTATACAGTAAAACTGCATCTATTTTGCTCCACTGAAAATCTTCCCTGTTTGCCTCCTTACTTCCATCCCAGTGTAGGTGTGAAGAACAGCCTTTACCCCACCAAGAAAGAAGCCCTTATATATAAAAGAAGTTCAGCTTCTATTTTTTGACACCTATTTGATTTAACCTCAAGTGTATACCCACTTACTACCAGATAAATTAAATTAGCTTTTATGCATAAAGTTATGTAAACGTGAACGGTGGGGAAAGAAGCATCAAGACAAGGGAAAATAGACAGCCTAAGTTAAGCTACCTGTCCACTTCTTTGACAGCAAGGCAGGAGGGAAGCATGGCAGCATTATTATACAGCACACAGATGAATGATAGCTGAACAGATCTTTCAGGCCTTTTAATCTGTCCTTTGATCATCTCTGAAATAGATCAAGGCAAAGCCCTTCTTTTCCTCTCTGACAAAAAGTACTTACTGACTTACCTGTATTAAACATAGCCTCCTATTCTCAAAATCTGGCTCAGGAATGTCACCTACTTACTCCATTTCACTCTGCTCAGTATAAAGGTCTGACCCTGGAAGAGCTTTGGACCCAGTCCTGTGGGTCTTCACTGAATAGCCAGGGTAACTGGGGCACGTCCTTCCTGAACCGAGTCAGGTATGACTGATAAAAGGAGCCATGTATTATGCTGAAAGGAACTAGTGAGAAAGAACTAAATTGTTTGTATATCAATGTAGACAGCCTTTAAAACTAAACAGAGGAATTCTAACAAATGATGCAAGTCATGAATGTTGATATTATAAGAATCAATAGATAGATAGCTGGTATGAAAAAGTAGTGATGACTGGAGTACATTTATCAAAGTCCATGCACTCTCAAGAACAGATAGTGCCGTAGTGTATGTTAAAGATGGACTAGGGCATAAAGACAGAGTAGCGCAAGAAAACAATCCATTTGGGTCAAAATCACTTTTGAAAAGGATGATAAATAGCCAGTGCAAGACTATGGGGATTCTTTCTGTGTAATCCAAAAGGCTACCTTAACTCATGATTGATATCTTGATAGTATTTGTTACACAGAGGGACAAAACCCACCTGCAACTGTTTATTTTTCTCTCATTGGAGAGAAATCCTGCTGGCAGCAGTTGGGCCTATATGTGCTTTGCTGTGGAAGTTCACAGGGTTCTTCAACAAAAAGACACAAAACCCACAAGGCAGGATGTTACTTTGGTTGCAGTTTTAGTAGCCAGTAAGGATATTAAATGAGTGTCAGAAAAATTACCTTGTTCTTGATGAAGGCATCCCATATTTGCTCATTTAAAATGTAATAAAGAACACAGAATGTCTGAGACAGACATCTCCAATTTCAAAAGGGCAGCAAAAAAAGCAAATGTTCTTTATTTGGTCTCTCCCTTCATTCACAGGTTTAATTTCTGAAATTCTTGAAACAAAGCATTTGAAGAATGCAAAACACAATATAATGAGAGAGAAGACCTGTTATCCTGAAGCTTTCTCTGGTTCTTCCCTCCATTTTATGTTAACTGACACTTTTGAATTCTCCTGCCATACATATGCATGGGTATTCAGTTCTGTATCTGAAAATTATTCGTATTGCACCAGTGATTTACGGATGCTAAACCCAAAACCTGAAATAGTTTAAAAATCATCAAGTTAGCAATAGCAGCATTGGCACAGGGCATAAATCCATATTTTGACATCCTGAAGAAAGTGTTAAGTTTTCTTTTATCTTATTAAATTGTATCAGACTTGCCTTGCATAGAGTACAACCAGACTTGATAAATGCTTGGCTTCAGCTACACTTTCCCATTTATTTTCACACTGTCAGACTTAATCCACAACCGCTGTTCAAAGGCAGCAAGCAGGAGATGAGGGTGCATCTTGACTCAGCTGGTAGATGGCTAGTGGCAGCCAAAAGCTACAATTATTTATTATTATTCAGACTGCATGTTGACATAATTTATTTTCATTTTTTATAATCTATTATCTAAGGATAAACAATTTACGAACATATTATTTAATTAGTTTCTATTTGAGTCAATTTGCTTAATCTCATTGACCAGAAAGCATGTCTTTTTTGTGGGTAAAAAAAACCCCACACAAACAAACAGAAAAACAATCCCAAAACCCCAGCAATAGCATCTGAACAGAACATAGAGGACATAAATGCAAAACTTGAATTGCTGGAGTTAATAGAAAAGTCTATGAACAGATCTACTCAAGCCAAACATAGTACAGATGTTATTACTCCATTGCAACATTTAGGCTTGAATTAACCTGAATGCTTTAAAGTGATAGGGGTGGTCTCACACTGGATTTCACTTCAGCACAGTCTCTAGCTGGTACCTTCTCCACTTCCTACCTGACACCTAATACTAAAGACAGATACAAGAAAAGAAAACTCATTTTCTCATGAGAGAGGGTGCATACGTTCATCACCCACCAAATTAAGGGCTTTTGTGGAAACAAAATTTTGGATCCTAAAATGGCCTAGAAATTATATCTAAATAGTTTTTCTCAGGTGAGCTGCCAAAGAGACATAAATAAAACAAACTAATATGGATTTTGAGCCTCAGTTCTTCCCAGAGTCATGCCCACAAATAACAGTTCTCCTTGTATATAATATTCTGGACAAGAAGAAATACTGTGTTGAATAACTACAATACAGGTATTCTGCTAGGATAAATATTAAAATTAAACAAAATATTCTGTTAGCCTAAGACTTTACTAAGTTTGTAAACCCCTTCTATTTAAGCTGTCTGTAAGCTGCTGAGAAGTTAACATGTCCTTATTAGGTCCTCATGTATGGCTGTTCAGCCATAGAATTTTTATCAGATATTTCTCTTTCAGATGGAACCTTCTAATACTGTCCATAGAACCCAATGTTAACATCTGTGTATAAGTAATATTGCTGCAAATGTAAATCTGACCATTGTGCTTCTACACATCAGGTAAATCATAACCTATAAGTAATAAGAAAGGAATACAAATCATCTCTTGGCAACCCTAACAAACACCTGTATTATCTTGAGGAGTGTTCCCTAAGGCAAAGAAAACACAACCACTATATAAAGACACAACAATGCTATGAAATTAGAGGGAAAGATGTTTGGCTTGTTTTCAGAACCATCCGGATGCTTATTTTCTTAGGAATCTCCTCAATACAAAGCAGAAAAACCAGTGGATGGCACGGCCCCCATAGCAGATGTTAGAAGGACCATTGGTAGAAAGCCTTAGCTAGAGAACAGCATTAGGCTGGCCTCACTGCCACCTCTGGAAGGACATTTCTTTCCCATGTTCTTTACATGCTTGTGCTATTTACTTTAGTTGGCATATAGATTAATAAATAGAGGGTAGGGTGTTTGTGCATACTGGGAGCTAGCTTATCATTCCTTTACCCACAATTTGACCACATACAATAAAAGGAAATACACAGATTTTGTGCTCATAAGAAACACTTGTGTACAGTTTCCTCATATTCTATGGGTTTTTTTGGTTTTTTTGTTTTAATAAACCAAAACAAACTTGGGAAAATTTTAGTTTTCCAGTGCCAGAGTCTAAAGGTAACATTTTACTTGATGGTCACTCAGCCAGCATCCACTTTGCTTGGACTGCAGCTAAATCCTGGCAGCTGGGCCCATTCTTTAGGGGGGTTTATATGCTATGGGGCAGTGGAAAAACCTCTGTAACAGAAAAAAGATCTTAGCACTGTAATAGACTGCCTGACTCAACAATATAGAATCCCTCTCACTGGAGAGCTTTAGATTAGATCAGTCTCTTGATAACGGAATCAAAATCACTGGCAGGCACTGCCAGTTATCCCACCCTGGGCAGTACTCCCATGGCTGCCTGCTGAGCCTTTCACAGGATACATCTAACGCCTCAGTGCCCATCAGTATGTGTTCTGGTCAAGTACTTGAATCTGTCGTCACACTTCCGTGCTCTCATGGCACAGCAGACTGCCAGGTGCACATGTGGAGGATGCCTGCATGGGACGAAGGTGTCAGAGTGACGCAGGAGGCTAGTTCTGCCTCTGCATGAGTGGCCTAAACAAGCTCTCCACATTTCAGGACTTATTTTTGTGCTCTATGATATTATACTGCAATATTTCTTGCTAAAGCAGAATTCCTTCCACAGAGAGCACACATGGATACCCTTATGGCATTTTTCTCCAACAAGAAACCCCTTCGTAAGCACAGCTCTAGAGAAGTGGAGAGTTATTTGAGTCAATAATTTCCACTTTTTGATTGAAATCATACCTAACGGTACCAAGCCATCTGACCAGGTGTCAAGATAGAAATCTGCAAACAAGTCCTGTCTGAGAGAAAATAAAGTATGTTCTGTGAACATTCAGTCAGATCCTGAATGATTCATAGGTAGAAAACAAAAACAATCAAAATAGACAGAATTTGTCAGTTTACTTCCAAATTATTTACATCAGTGGATTGCTCTATGTCTAACTCTGGTAAGACTGTCAATACTGAACGTAGCACAAGCATTGTATGTAAGCTTCAGACTAAATCTTTTAAAACTTTATTCAAAACAGAAAGAACACTGATTTAAATCGACTTACCATGTGATTTGTCAATTAAGGAAAGCAAAACAACCCTGACGTACATGCTGGACATACATGCTATACCTCTGCAGTAAAAGACACATGGTAGTAAGATCTTCACACTGAAAGAGGTCTGAAAGAGGAAGGAAAATAAAGTTTAAAGGGGTATAAAGAAGGAACAACACAAACTGCATGAGGAATTAATTACTGTTATCATTGATTAGCAAACAAACAAAATTGCACTGCAAATTGCACTAAGACAGCAGCATTAGGCTCATACGTGCCAGTCTGTTAGAAGACAGTAGGATAAGCAGCAGAGTTCAGGGTCACCAAGGCATGCTGGTACTGGTGGTCTGTAGGAAGCTCCTGTGACAGCCTGTCTGTCAGCTCTGAATTCCACCATTCCAGCATCATCGCTGGAATCTCTGTGGATACTTCAGTGTGAATGCTCCTATACCAGAACCTCTGTATTAGGACTTTGTAACTAGATAACAAAATGTAAGTCCTTGGTATTACTTGGCAAGTAGACCTGATGCTTGAAAGCAACTTTATTTTTCTTAATTTTCATAAAGCGTGCACATGCAGCTGTCATACAAGCTCTGTTTTGTTTAGGAACCTGATACCTTTTATAGTCCTATTGGTTCTAAAGGACACGTTTCCTCCCTCCCCCCTTAAGTTGGGAAAAGATCTGATAAGTCTGCTTTTCACTGTTTTGTACTGAGGTTTGCATAGGCTGGGATAGCTTAGCACTTTGTCAGCTGTGACACCTCTATTCACTCCTTTTAGGTAACAGAAGATCAATGGCCTTATAATAACATTTTATCTTATTCTTACTTTTAACTTCTTTCACTGCAAAAAATGCACCATGGGGAAGGGGAACTATATCACTGTAGCTGTATCATAATTTCCCAGCTACTGTACTGCAGGGGGAGGAACATTCTCAGTAGCACATAGTGTAGTTCACTGTTTCATCAGGTATATTTATTCACAGAGCTTGTTTATTATGAAGACATATTAAAAGTGAAAATAAAACAAAGTAAGTGCTTCTGGATGTTCCAATTCATCATTAGAAGTCATCTGAATTGCAAAAATGTCACTGTATCAAGCAACCATTTCTTTTATCCCTTGGGCTTTGAGAAAATCTTATTACAGTCTCAATTGTTCCCTTGATTTGGAATGTAAAAAAAAAAAAAAAAAGGAAAAAGATGTTCCATTTGCTGATTCCTTTGCAATTTAAATTAATCAAACACAATGCATTGTGCACATCCCCTCCAAATAGCTTCCTTCCCACCAGCAAACTGCTAAAAGGTTATCTCATAGTCTGTTATACAAGTGTTGCTTAATCTGCTCTAAATTGTCAGTACTGCGTTTTGCTCCAGTTTCCACAGGTTAGTGATATATGCAAAATAATGTGAACTGATTGATACAGCACCTTGCTATCTGCTTACCATCTGCAGTCTGGTGCTGCTCGTGGCAGTCATTTGCTCACCAAAGCAAAAACCCTTCTACAGGAACAGGGTCCAGCAGAAGATACTACATCATTGTACTTCTGCAGTGTCTTTGTTTTGAATTTCTGTTTCTGGGTATCAGTCAGAAGGGTTCTAGCACTAGCAGTACTAACAGAGCCCATGCCTGCTTCAGCAAAATCCTATGCATTCCTTTTCTTCACTTAATTAAGGCATTCAACCATGCTGATTTACAACGTGGTCCCAATTTCAACCTGCTTAAATTATCCTGTCTCTAAGCAGTTGATAGTCAAGCTACTAATTACCCTGTGAGCATAACAGCAGTATGGTCACAGGAATTCATTGTGCAGAAATCTGAATGACCCATTTATGCACACAGAAAAAATGATACAGAATTTTAGGGATTCTGTTGTATATCAAGAGTCAATTCACCACACAAGCTCTTGAAGGCTCTTTTTTCTCCTCACACTTTTTCATCAGCATAGTAACAGAAGAAATATTCTGAAAACTGAGCTAATTGAAGACCACTGTTGCAAACCCATTTAAAAAGTTGGTGACACGCTAGACAAATGAAGCAGAGGATAAAGGAGCTGCAGCACTAAACTGGGAGCAGTGTAGCGATGTGAAGATCTATTCCCTGCCTATGCTCATTTATCGAGGCAGAATGGTGAAAGGAGTCCAAAACTAAGTATTCACCTTCATTACCAGGGAAAAGGAGAGAAAAAAGAATTTTCCCTTTACTTCTTTTGATGTTAGGAGTGATTAGGTTCGGTTGTGTCTCTTAAATTGCCTTGTGAGTGTTCTATCTCTCTCATTTTGATAAAAGGGATAATATATTTCATTGTACAAATTTCACTCAGAAGAGATTGGAATCATAAAGAACCAGAAAGAGGGGGGCAAGGTAGTATTCTGAGGTCACTAGGATGTTTGAAGCGTTGTTTCATTGTCTGTCTAAAAGCACTCTATCAGCTCTCTTCATATCCTGTACGTAGGAGAACTGCCTCTTCTGAAAACCAGCATTAGTGGTCATTTTGGGATCTCTTTTTACTCTTCCTCCTCCTCCTCCTCCCCCCGCCCCCCCCCCCCCCAAATCTATTATCCTCTGCTAAACTACTGAACACCATTCATCAGGACATTCTTCTGTAGCATCAGACTGAGTTAAAGCTTACTATAAACGCCAGTCTTCTGTCACTGATGACAGCTGCTTTATTAACTGCACCATGCTAAGAACTAAGTAGCCAACAACAGCAGAAAAGTTTTCTGAAGGCAGAATAGAAATGCCAGTCTGCAGTAACTATTTTTCTTCATTTACATCCAGCTTGCTATGTCATCATTCTGCTGCTGCAGTGCCAGGCAGGAGCCAGCTCTGAAAATGCAGCCGAAGAACCCAGATTACACCTTGCACTGCAGTCTTGGTACTGCTACTAACTAAACATAAAAAAGGAAGGAAGCATTGAGCTTGTTTCAGTGTGATAGACTAATAAGCTTGGAATAATAACCTGTAGGAAGAAAAGATGAAAAATCATTGAGGAAATAGCTAATATTAAAAACACATAAAGGTCCAGGTTTCAGCTTTCTTATATGACTTATTTTGAGATTGCTTCCATCCCAGAGTTTGAGTTGAAGAACAAATTATGAAGGTATAAAACCATGTTCTGATTAAATATTCTATTTGTGACACCTGTCCACATTTATTTTTAGAAAACCAGAATAAATAGGGAAAATAAGTTGAAGTATGTGGTTATGGAACAGAACTCTAAACTCAAAGCTTCTTTTTTTTTTTTTGCACCAATTTCCTAGTGCAAGTTGAAGAATAGACAGTACATATTAAAATGATATTATCTTTTTCGTGTGTGACAACTTCAGCTACTCCGTAACAAATGCTGACCTCATTGTAGAGATGCTCATGCACGCACACTTTATATACTACACTGTTGAGTCTGTGAAATTAATTTCAAGAAAGGATATATCCAGTGTTAGAAAAGACTATTTAAGGATTTCAAGGACACAGTCTTTCTTATTAATATATCATGGACACATCTTTTAGCTACACAAGGGAAACAGTTTATACTATTCACCAATCTCATGTATAGGATCTAACTTCTTTAATACATACAACTTTGGATTCTGATCT
>JAVHNF010055943.1:40190-50302 GCA_034783455.1 Micropsitta finschii
TCTGCATGTTCACTGGGGAGTCTTCAGTCTAAGATATACCCCAGTGCCAAAATATTTTGGGGTCTTCTCATGGTTGCCCCACATCAACCAAGCATGTTACATTGTCAAAGAAGGCCATCAAGTTCGACAGGCATGATTTGCCACTGATGAATCCATGCTGGCTTTTCCCAATCATGTGTTTCTCACCTGACTTGTGACAGCCTCCGGTCATGTGACAGACTCCATAACTTTCCCCAGTGACTGAAGTAAGCCTGATGGGCATGTAGTTTCCTGAACCCTCCTTCAACCTGTTCTCGTAGATGGAGATGAACTCTGTCTTATTCCAGACTTCTTAAACATTCCTCAATCTCCATGGCTTTCCCAAAGATTATGATGTCACAACAATGTCAGCCATCTCAACACCCTCTGGGGGACAGTCTCAGGGCCCATCAATTTGTAGGGGTCAAAAATAGAAGTTTGCAAGCCATGCTAAACACCACATTCTGAGGAGTGCGAAACCCCATGCTATGTTGCAGTAAATGCCAAATGCACTTAAATGTTGTTTTCCAGTTATGGCCACCCTCATACCAACAAACAGGAATCAAACTTCAGGAAAAAAGAACAAATCACAGAGGTGATTTAGCATTGGAAACAGAGAATTACAAGGTAACAACTGAGAAGACTCCCATAGGAAGCACGAACATCAAAAGGAATCACTTTTATTGTGGCTCCAGACAGCGAGTTCTAATTAAAGGAACACATGTTGCTTATTCTGAACTGTTTTGAACTATACTTACAAGGGAGAGTATAAGTAGAAAGTTATTCATTGATTTTGCAACTTAATAAAGGACTAAGCACCTACAAATTAAGTGTTGCAATGAACACAGCAAAGGTGCCAGGCCCCAGGGACAATCTGGGAATGCAGGATGAAGTTCTTGGCCTACCCAGTGTGGAAACTGCCAACTCAGGGAAAGCTCCCTAAAAATCAGCACCTTGAAATGCTAAACACAAAGGGACATACGCTCCTTTCTAGGATTTAGAGGTCTCAAATAAGATCATGAAGAAGACATGCTGACTGATGTAAGATACAGAGCTTGAACATGATTATAGTCCTAAGAGTTGATGCCACAATATATTCCCTGAAGAAACTGGGGGACACTCTTACCTTAGTACATAATCACATGCTGATAACTCATATGGGAAATGCAGTATCATTTCATTTTACTTCAAGAGAAAAAAAATCTGGGTATGGACATTTACATACTTCCTGCTGAAGCTGCACAAGGTGTCAACAAAAAATGCAGTATTTGTGGAACCAGAATGATCCCAACTATGAAGAACACAAATCTGTGTCTTAGTGATTGAGATGCTCACCACAGAAATGAAATTTTGGGATTTTTGATCTGAACTTGAGGTCAGTTCAAGTTTTTGCACTCACAGTCACATTATGCACAGAAGAAAACAGTCACCCAAACAGGATCCAGAACCACAGCTACACTCAAGTGTGTGTAAGAGGAAATTCAGCTTGGCAAAAGAGGGAAAAGGAGCCCTCATCTAACACAGGTCAAAAGGCCCCAGCATAACTTGCTGTTGGACAAGAAAGGTCTGCTAAGCAAAACCAAGCCTCAGCATGTCAATGACCACTTTAACAAAAAAGAAGGGGAGGGGTGGCTGCTTAATGGTACAATTTTTGCTAAACTCTGCAAAACTATCTTTAACCTTACTTATAGCTAGACAGGGACTCACACAGTTGCTGAGCAAGCATAAATGCTAGGCCTTAAAATATCTACAGTCTGTAACAGAATGAACTAATTTCAACTAATGAACTGCTGAGCCAGCATGACGAAAAGACCAGAGCATGGGAGAAGTAATGCAGTAATGGTATGCTTAAGATGATTATAAATCAAAGAAAAGAGAATGATGTCTTTAAGCTTCAAGAAACAACTCCCTGGGGAGGGATGAAGAAGACCCTCTGTGCGAGACACTATGCCTAAGGGTACAGTGACCAGTGGTCTGAGGTCTGGAACGGAGCAGTAAAACAAGAGGTGGGCAGACTAGGAAATCAAGGAACTAAGCTGTGGGACATCACAGTCTTAACAGGATAAAGGAGAAGTCAAAAGCCAACAAGGTGGGTGCAGCAGAAGAGAATCAACACCGCAGACCCCAGAAAACTAACTGCTGTAGAGGCAAGTACTACTGTGACAACCAGGAGGGATGTCCTTCAGTCCCCCATACATGAGTGTGGGCTGTAAGGGCCAAGAGAGGGGTCTTGTGTATGTTAAGGTTTGGGAGAGCTTAAACATCTGCGAGCAAAAGTGTCTAACATAACCGCAAAATTATATATAAGCTAATGAGTGTAGACTGTTCCTCATATCCAGTCATTTATGTAATCTCTTTAGTTATGGAATTCCTGTATGAACACACCCACCGCCATTCTTACCTCATCATTACCTATCTCAGAGTTTGACTGCTGAGACTGCCTGCGATCCTTACTTGTTCTGATTATTCCATAGTTAAGTACTACTGACTCTTAGCTGTCATTGCTCTGCTCTGTCCATAAACATTGCCAGCCTGTGTAACTGTTAAAAATCCTGCCTCCTTGTGTAACTAGTCACATTCCTTGCCAGATAATGCTGTTGCACACACCCTCCATAGACACTAACCCACAGTGCTAAAACCATAATATAAAAGAAATACAGTTGTATTTTCTGTTGTGCTAAATGCACGCAGGAAATACTCCTGGCTTGAGTTTCCAGGATAATTCCCTATTTTGTTTCTGAAACTCAGTGGACCAATGGGAACAACCTAGTTAGGTTTAGCCATTTCCATATATAGGCAGCACATATGTGAGCTTCAGTACATATATTTGTGTTTAGCACATTTGTATTTAAGCATATTCAAAAGCCCTGTTTAGGATCTAACCATAAATCTCGTTCTTACAGCAGTTAAGCACTTTTTAGAATTTTAACCAGATACAATCAGATTATAAAAGATTCTTTCAAATAAGATGTGGCAGAAACCTCTGGCAGTATGCAGTCTGCATAGTGCCATTTAAAGAAATTTAATCTAAGGACTTACTTGGTAACACACTTAGAACTGTAACTCCTATGACTCTTTGGAAAGTAATTAAGAGCAGCTTCTTAATTATTCATTTTATCTATAACAAACCAAGAAGATTTGTCTTTCATTTGCTCCAATGTAACTGATAGATGTGAGCATTTCAAGCCCACCAGAAAACACATAAATAAACCAGTAACTTAATCCAACAGCATTTCAGAGAAAGCACAGTAAGCTATCTATTTGTGTATCAGCAAGGAAAACAGAAAACACAAAAGCCATTTGACCTGACAGCTTAACTGAAGTTCTTTAACAACACTGTGGCTAACCAAATCCCTTTCTAAATGCAAGCCTTTCACTAGCTACTTGCTTATAGGGATGGTGAGTCTGAGAACACAGAGGTTGATCTCTACATTTATAAAACAGCCCTTCAGAACTGTAGTCTCTGTGGTCTCTTAGCCAGGCTGAAGTGGGGTTTGAGCCCAAAGGCTTTGGGGAGAAGGGCTTTCTCAATCCCAAGGAGGCAGAGCCTCTTAAAGATAGCTACAGCCCTCAAAGCCAAGGGTCTGGAACAGATGCATCAGCTTTTTGCCAATCCAACCCATCCTCCCCCTGCCCCATTTTGCACAGCAGCCATGTTAAGCCTCTGTATTCACTAAACCAGCTATTTTTATCTGGGGTTTTTTTGATAATAAAACCATTTTCAGCTTATTCTGTTCTATTCACGGCTTCTACAGAAAGCTTTCTTCTGTTTTTTCCCTTCTTGCCAAAATAATTTGATAAAAGTTCTAATGCTCCAAGAATCCTGAATCTATCACTTGTATTTACTGGGTGTCCTTTGAGCTCCAGTTCTTCACCCTCACTTTGGCAGCATGACCCTTGACCACAGACAGGGCATCCACCGTAACAAGGATTTACTAAGATTTCACTTTACTGCAAGTGATTTCCTATAGCCAGGTCTCCTAAATCTCAAGCTTCTGAAGGAATAGTCTTTTTGCATGAAACACTGTTCACTACAGTTTGTGAAGACGGTAAATCTGTTCTAACCTCAACTCTGCATCTGAGTTGCCCTACAGCTTGTCTGTGCTGGCAAGCATCAGCACAGTTGTGTCCTATAAGACAGCTCTGGCCATTATAGGTGGAAGGGCAGATTCAGAGCTTTGACCCATACCCACCCTCTGGCTGGTGATGTCCCTTGAGGTACCAGGGGGTGAAGAGTCACTCTCCTCCTTTCTCTTCCCCAGCTTTGGGCGTCCCTGAAATAGAACATTCTTTCAGCTTCAAGATCATTTTCTTTGTCTCTCTCTTATAATACCACTAAAACTCTGGAAAACTTTTACTGTCAGACATCATGAAACATGAAACACGAGTCATAACAGTGATTCTTCTGAATTCTGTTGCTGCCACCAGAGTTTCTGCCATTAACCAGAGTCTAACCCACTCCTTCATTTTACAGTAAAGAGCCGATTCTATTGCACTGCCTGTATCCCATTTGGAAAAAATATTCAATTAGAATGGATTCACAACAAGCTTGACTTTGACCCTTCGTTTTGACTTTGGCTGCCTTTTGTTTATTTGTGAAGCACTGTAATTGTTTACATACAATATAAATTGAATCCATGGCAGGCAAAACCTGGGCTCTGCAGACTCTGTAGGTAACCTAGGGTTATAGGTTAAAAAACACTGACATCATGACAAATTGCTGTAATTTGAGGAATAATCTGAAATCCAGCTGGGACACAATTGAGTCTTTGAACCAAGTTAATGATAATAAAAGCTGACACAATAAAAATGATAAAATTAAAGAGAACACCCAGTAATATCGGTACCTCCAACGTATGACATTGATGATCCGGTTAAGGGGGCTGGTAAAAATAACATTGCTAAGTAACTTAATGCTTCATTTCCAGTTATATAAAGCTCCACTCATTTGTGGAAATGCCACCACTAAGTGCTTTTATCTTTGCTTGTTTACATGCTGTTTATCATCATTTTAAAAACATGCAGTTTTCATAATAGCTTCAGTAATGCAAGGTCATAATTCCACTTTCTGATTAGTTTGTAGCTATGTACCAATAGAGGAACACAGCATTTTTAATGTAATGCACCCATGATACCTTTCCCTGTGTCTTTGACATATCATAAACCAGCTGGCAACATAAAATATAAATTGGTTAGCTATAAGAACAGATGAATCATTAATTACTTAGTCTGTACCAAAATAAGAGACCGATTTGATGGCATCAAATGGCACATGTAGCTGCTAGTTAAAAGCTATATTTAAAAACACAAAAGAAAAACAAAAAACCCTCAGTGAGCATTATTTAAAACACTAATCATAGAATGGTTTGGATAGAAGGGACCTTTAAAGGTCATCTAATCCAACCCCCATATATATATATTGCTATTTAAAAGTATTATTTCTCAGAATTTAAACACATGGTTATTGAATATTGCTCTGGCTTTGCTTATTTATTTTTATTCTCCAACAATATCTAGCTATTATACGTT
This sequence comes from Micropsitta finschii, assembly GCA_034783455.1. NCBI lineage: Eukaryota > Metazoa > Chordata > Aves > Psittaciformes > Psittacidae > Micropsitta > Micropsitta finschii. The sequence goes on from JAVHNF010055943.1 coordinate 45,738, forward strand.
ACAGCGTATCATTTTAAGCAACCTAAGATTTTTATTCACTCTTCATAGTGAATTGTATCTTTCACAGGCCTCACACTTCAGATCATTCTTCTCAGCTTTGCCGGATCACGAGATAACATCTTCTCACAAAAACAATTTACAAGACAAGTAAACCATATGCTGCTAACGTTACAAATCGCATAAACCCCAAAACTAAAGCTAACAGGATTCTGACATATCTTCCTTCTGATATTACAGTTAACAGGGGGTGGGAAGTTTTCCATCAAAAATTGGCTGCGTAATATGAAAAAGGAATGTAACAAGGGAGTAGGTAGATTGGCAAAACTTAAGAAACCACTTGGATTTCCTTTAGAAGTGCAGGAACACTCAAATCCATCCTTTGGACTGGATGCTGTGATAAACTAAAACAGTAACACCCCTGACACTTGGCTTGCCTCCAAACCCTTTCCAGCTTAATCCCTAAAATAAACACTCAAAATTAGACTGCTTGGTTGAAAAAGGCTATGTCTTTATTCATAATTAGCAGCCAACTGCTCCTGCTACCCTTTCTTATCATATAGAAAATGAATGCAATTGATCTACCTTTGAATGGCAAATTGCATTTATTTAATCATGATAAATTCTGCATGGGGATCTAAAGCCACACACTCAGCCTGTTACCTTCACACAGTGGATTCTGATGGTAACAGCTGGTACACAGAACATCCAGGATCTTTTGGCACACTTGTGTGTAGCACAGGTAGGTGTCTCAAGTTTTATGTTATTACTTATCAAGATGTTCATAAGCTATTTATCTCACCCTCATATTATTTGTCATAAGATATTGTCTTTAGTCCTCTCCACTCCCAGCAGCTTCTCAGTGACTCCTGCTAAAGCAAGCATCAGGGTGAGGCCAATCAATTTTCTTCTTGGTAGGATTTTCTTTTGTTGTGGTAGGAGCCTTATCAAAGGAAATGGCTTCCGAAAGCTGATCCACAGAACAGAAAGGGGAAATACTGCCCAAGAAAAAACACATGCAAATTAGGTTTTCATTCAGGACTTACCATTTAACCACATCACAGCTGATAGGAAAAAGCAGCGTGGAGCCCTTCACTGATGTAAAGCACTTCGAAGAAAAAGCAGTAAGACGACTGCATCAAAAGCCAGCGGGTCCCCAGCATAAGTTGATTGATTTGGTCATCTCTTTACCCAAAGTGCTGCCATTGATCTCTGTCCCCCAACAGACTTCTGTTAAGTTATGCAAACTCTCCATAGAACTATTAAAGGTCTCCAGATCAAACAGTTTAAGTCTCCAGTTTAAATCCTGAAGTAATGGTCCAAGAAGAATATTTCTTACCTAGCAAGACTGTCAGAAAAATTTCTACGGTCAAGAGCTGTGAACCATACTCAAACAGACAAGCAATCACTATGAAAACTGACCTTGCTCTAAACACTCTGGTTTATGGGAAATAGCCCTAATTACTTGGTTTGTCAAAAAAAAGGTGAACCACTTTACTAAATTTTAATTCTCAGTAAGAATAAAAGATTCTCAATACAAATGTACTTTAAAACTGCCACAACAGAGCAATTGTAATTCTATGATGCTGATGGGCACTTTGTCCTACTTTTTACACCAGATTTTGGCAGCATTCTGCACCCAAGCTTTTATCCGGTTTCTAACACTACAAAGCAGAACGTTACAAAAAGACTGAAGCTCCACACCATGGACTGATCCCATCCCTTATTTCACACAGACCTTCACCAGCTTCCCAATGACTCCCTCTTGAAGCAGACTGATTTTATAGGAATTTTGCATGGATCAGATTATGCAAGATTGGGGTCCTTCCTGATTTGTTTTTGTACAAACCAGCATCTGCTTTGGCACACTTGTCATTAATCCCACATTTATAAAATTCAAGTGTTTTCCTGGGCACATCCCCAGCTCCAGAAGAGAACCAAGATGGAATAAAGCTGCAGGAGCAGCACAGCTGCTTACTTTGAGAGTATAACTGCAAAAATTCCTATAGATAATAAGATGTAAAATTTGTAATTTCACTCCCTCTAAGAACAACAAAAACTACAACAAAGTCTGAAACATAAACTCTGTGCAGCTCAACCACACTACATTTTAAAGGAGAATATCCAGCACATAAAGAACTTTTACCAAGATCTTTTAAGCACCAAATCATAATTCATAATGAAAGACAGGAAAAAATCCCAGTAGACTTGCATTATATTTCTACAGAAACTAGTACTAACTCTGAAAAATGATGCTAAAAATAGACAACACAACTGTGCAATAAAAGGGCTCATAAGTATCTTCATGTATTTGCCATTAAGACGTTAGGCCATCTAAGACTGGAGACGATCTTTACTACAAAACCAGATTCTCTCAAATTTAGCCTTCCCAACTTTCACATCTGTTTCTGGATCAGTGATTAGAAAAAGATCTATATTGAAGAAATAGATATTAATAGAATATAAATATCTAATAATATAAAAGATACAAAGTAAAAATCAAAATAAATAACATTTTAAAGCTCTTTTTAAAGTTGCACAAGGAATATTTGAATGTATCTAATATTTTCAAGAGAAGACTTAGAACAAATGAGCAATGGAAACCTGACTCTTTCAGTAAGAGTCCTTGGGTATCCCAGTGTTCAGTGCAAAGGTGAAGGCCACAAGATAAATTGAGATTTTATGACCAACTCAGTAACACATTTGAACCTGGATTTACACTTCACTGGGAGCTTAATGAAAAAGCCAGCACAAACCATGACATGTTTTTTTCACAACAAGCCTGCACAGCTATAGAAAACAGCTGAACAAAAGAACTCAAAAGTTATTTTCCCTTCTTAATGCAAGCATCACAGTTGAAGAAAGTGACTTTAGGTTTCCCAGGAATGCCTTTTACATGAAGAAATTTTAAAAGAGAAAAGATACAGGACCTAATAATAAATAAACCATAATTTAGTATTGCAAGGAGAGACAGAACACTAACCTTACTAATACTGTTTATATGGCATCCCTAATATGCTTCCTGCATTTAAAAGACAAAATTATATTTACAAAGGTATCAACCCTTCCTCAAAATCAGCTACACTTTTGGAATGTTATGGAGAAATCATGTGAATGGCACCATCAATATTAAACACTATATGGAATGTTACACATTTAAAGTAGGTAGGTAAAGTTGCACATATTATGCAACTGAACATTACCTAATACTGTAGAAAAATCTGAGTGCTTTACTGTATGCACAGATTTGGGAGCTGGCTTTTATGCCTCATCACCTAACAGTATGGAGGAAAAGTACTTAGAAATGCAGAAGTTTTAGGGACAAATCAAAAAGAACAGACCCTCAACTATCATGACTTTAAAAATACTCCTATACCATTTATGAACCGACAATGCAGTTACTGGTGAATTTCTCACTTTCATATCATGTTAGTGAGGCTTCCAGCTCTCGTTTTTAAAAATATGCTGAACTTCAAGTAAACTTTAGTCAGGATTTCAGGACATGACCCATTTTGAAGATGCACCTTGCTTTATACTGAAGATGTATATTATCTAACACAATACAAATAGGTCAGTACTTCTGTTCTAGTTCTTTCTGTTATAGCTAAAATCAGTACAGACTAAAATTAATACATACAGCAGATAAAGAAAATAGGAGTTATTACCATAGCAATACTCAAGAGATACAATCAGGTCACAAAAACTGGAAAAAAAAGCAGAAGCATCACTTCAACAACCAATAGATGCTATGAAAGGATGAGTTCAGCAACTGTAAAAACAATGGCTCATTAAGCAAATTACCACTATACAAGGAATGGAAAAGGTGTTCAGGGAACATGCTCAAAAATACAAAATCAGTAATCTACCTCACAACAGTATTATTAAAGCATAAGGTGATATACCAGCAAGCCTCTGACTTTTAAGCAGAAAATCATTTAAGCAGAAAACCAGTAACTTATATTCATAAAGCCTCAGTAACAGAAAGGTAAGGAGCTGCCAAGATCAATTTAAATCTATAAACCAAAACAGTTTATACTTAAGCCCACAAATGCAACTCAAATGCCATTTCCTTCTAGAGTTACAATATGCTCAGTAAGGCACAAAGAAGTGGTTTTCAACATATAAATGATGCAGCAGAGGAAAGAACAGGTTTGCATGGTTCTCAATTTTCTTGTAATCACAACTGATGGCCAAATAAAATCCAGAAATATTGTGAAACTGATTATCAATTGCAAGCTAAAATTGTTGTTCCTATTATTGGTATCATACAGAAAGTTAGCATGTGGATGGTGATAGCCATGGGATGTCCTTTCTGTTCTAGACAGAAAACAAGGATTCCTCTGGCTTCTTGTGCCAGCCCTTTCACCACCTTCCTAGCTAACTGTTCTACACACACACCCTCCATTTTAATTGCCAATATATCAAATGTATAAATTAATATAAAAATTCCTTACTCCCAGTTTCCATTAAAAAGCATGCAAAAAGAAGAAAAGGCCTATACCACCACCTGCATATAACCAAGCTGTGACAGTTCTTTAATATGCTTCTTTTACTGCTGCATTCCTGTT
>JAVHNF010055946.1:0-22795 GCA_034783455.1 Micropsitta finschii
TTGTTTAAAGTTATAAAGCTGCTGTGTTTCCCAGCCTGTTTTGCAGAGGCTGGTGCTATGCGTGGTCTTTCTTAAAAACTATTTTGTCAGGTGAATTTAGTTCTCATGAAGGGTGTTAGCCTGGCAGTCCTAGAAATGAAAGTCAGCTGATAATCTTAAAGATCTTTTCCAGCCTAGTTGGTTCTATGGTTCTATGATAATCCCTCATCTGGATTCCATCGTTACTGTATTATCATTACTACTGAAGCTGCCTGGAAAGGTATTAACACCATGATTTCAGCAGGTGGTCATCTGTTGAAGTCCTGATCATGAGAAACAAAGAGCCTGAAAGCTTGGTTGCTTGCTCTTGGTCTGTGACTGCTAACAAGAGCTTTGTCGAGCAGCAATTGCAACCTCCTTGCCTATGGAGTGAACAGCTGCTGCAGCAGGACTGGGTTACCACCGTCATGTTTTGATGGTTGCTCAAATGTGTTGGAATTTGGTACATGCTCACAAGAACATCCTCCATAGACACTTGCAACATGAGATAAACTCAACACAGTAATTAAGCTGTTCGTATAAGCCAACAGGAAGGGAGGAAAAGAGTCATTATTTATGTATAGTTTTTAGTGTATGGGAAATGGGCCAGTGTTGTAGCAACAGGGACTTCATACAAACTTCAAAGAGTACTGCAGGCCAGAGAGATCACAGTACTCTGCTCAGTACTCACTCTGTGCTCACTGACTGGGTTGCTCCGAAGGGCTCTACACTTAGGTTCCTCTTGGAGCTCTCCATAGCTGAGTATGTCTCCTCATACAGCACGAGTCAGTTCTTATCAGTTCTCACTGCACCACTGGAGTGAAACCTGGCTGATCACCAGCTGCCAGGTATTGATCTTGCCTGGTGCATCCTCAAATGGCTTACGTTTGCCTCTCAAACACATCATTGTTCTTTTCCTGTATACTTCAAGCAGACAAATCCAATAGTTTAATATGAGCTAAGCTCCTGTTTGCCTGGATGATAAGAGGATAAAAGCAGGCACTTGGGGGTCCAAATCAGTCTTCATCCGTGGACCTGCAGGCCATGCTGAAAGCTGAAATGTGTAGGGATTGAGATGGACACAGGTTTTGGGAGCAGAAGCACACAGAAATGTGCTGTTATAGTAGAGCATAAAGCTTTATTAGCTACTGACAAGACTATTTCTGTTGAAATAATTTAATCAGAAAATTTGATTTCAAGTGAAAAGGAAATTTTAAGCTGAAGGTATGTGCTCACTTCTGAAGATTTTGTCTTCATGGAAAACCCCAAATGTAACAGTTTGTAGTCCATGCTGAGCTAGTGTTTCAGTAATCAGTATTCCTATGAAAAGCTGATGTTATCTTTCCATCAGTGTGTGGAGGTGTGTGTGGAGTAGGGGGAGGTGGCAAAGGTGCATGTGTGTCTTCCAGACTGCTTTTGTGTGACTTGAACCGAATCCAGATAGTTCAGAGGTGTACCAAGATATGCAGCATTAACCCATTCACAAGTTGGAGAAAAAGGGAGCGGAAGAGATACTTACAGAGATACCAGATCATGCGAACCTTGCTGGCCAACTGTTGAACTGGTGGGAATTGGTCTGGCTCCACTGACCTGGAGCTATGCTAAGAATGCATTAGGAGTCTGATGCATTCAAGCGGACCTTGCTTTGTTTGCATTCATTGAGAAATTGTGCCAAAAGCATGGTGTGAGCATATATTTTATAATTTAAAGATATAAATCTGGTTGATTTTGAATGTGCTATATTTTTTTTCCTTTGTGTTAGTTATTTATGGCACTGGAAAGCACAAATTAGCGTTAGGAAGTGTTTGATCTAAAATACGGAAAATTCCTTTAAAGGAGAAACATTTAAGGGCCTGATTGTTATTTATTTTATTAAGCATATAAGGGTTGTTTGGGTTTGTGTCCTGCCTATAATTCCTGTGTTTAGGGCAACGCTGATTGGAAAATGATATCCAGCAATTTATGAAAGGTGATACTGTGTCAGCAGATAGGCAGTGGGTTAGGACATGTGACAGTAATCTTCCACGGCATTCAGCACATTTGGATCATAAAACATCATTTTGATCATTAAAACACCAGTAAAACATGTCAGAACCACTTCCTCTCTGTGCCCCTTCCCAAGGACCACAGTGCCGGGATTCTAATGAGGGAGCTGGGAGGTTGTGTTGCAGCCCTTGGAGCTGGGGTGCTCTCTGGAAGGGAAACAGGCTGGTAAGGGGCAGGGAAGGAGGACTGCAACACCTTCTCCCCAGTGAATGGATAAATGAAGTTCAAATGCATGAGGGAGTGAATAGATGGGGGCAGCAGCTGTGTGATGTTAGCAGGATGCAGTGGGCTGGTGTGAAGTTTGCACACGAGTATTTACTGACTGCTTTTTGGACAGACTTCTTGCAGCAAACTCACAAAAATAAATATTAGAAGCATGGCTGTTAGCTGTTGTTTCTGCTCCTGCTTTTCTGCACTGTCCTGGTTTTCATCTATAGGTTGCAAGAGATTTTTAGAAACATAGCACATCTTTGTGTATATAATTTGCAGTGGGGATAAAGGCTGAAGAATGTTAGAAAAGATTTGTGTCTTTGGGGACTAGCATTGGAGAAATATTTTAAAACTCAATCAAAGCTCATTGTCAAGACATCCCATCTCTACCCATGGCTTGGGCTCAGTGGAGGCAGGGATTGCAGCTACCAACTTAAGTGACAAAACTCAGAAGAATAATTTGGGAGCCCTTTTGAGTGTACGTACAACCTGGGGGATCACGGGAAAACCCCCTTTGTACCTCTTTGGCTTAGCCTGGAAAGCAGAAACTTCAGACAGGAGGAAGCGCCTTGAACCACAAATAAACTGTTCTGTTCATTTGAAGGTAATGGGCCAAAACTTGGTATTTTTACTCAGGCAGAACTCTCACAGAAGTCATTAGGCAGTGTGTCTGAGGAAGGGCAGCAGGTCTTGCTCTGGAGTTATTTATTAGGACCAGCGTTTCTGAGTAATGCGCATCTGTCTAAAAACAGGCTTCTTGGGAAGGGAGCAACAAGGGAGACTTGTGTGGAGGCTATAAAATGATTTACATTTTGTATTAATATTGATTTAACAATCATAAAATGAACATAAATGTTTAAAATTAAACTTTTCTTTTTTGTTTGTTTAAATATTAAACATTGGCATTTCTCCCCCTCCTGATTTTTCAATCCACCTCGAAGGCAGCTGGGGCTGGTTTACAGTCATTTCTTGCCATCCCTTCTAGGTAGCTTTTTAGTAGCACAAAAACTTCCAGGCAGGAGAGGGTACTGAACAGCTAATCGTAATTGCAAGGGTTATTTCCAAATGTGCGTCACTGTTTATTCCTGTTGAGAGGTGTTCCTCACCTTTTGAACTTTCTGGCTGGCAGCACAGGTCATCCAAAGTATTATGCAGATTGATATTTCTGAGTTCAGCACAGCGCAGAGGAGAATAACCCATTCAAGCCTCCTTGAAAGATCAGTGATGGCTTCCTTAATTGAATAAGGGGTGACTCAGTGTTTTATGGGCATCTCTCAACACAGTCATTAGTTTTATCAGTCTGAAGTTTTAAAAGACAGCCCTTGTGCAAACAGCCTCTGAGCCAGTGCCAGCCAGCAGCTCTCTTCTGCCAGCAAGACCTTGCCATCGCCGCCAACTGCTAAATCCTAATACTTGGGCAGGACTCTCTGAGGGGGGAAAATTCTCAGCTCATGTGTGATAGCCCTCATGTCTGGGAAAGGGCACGGTGACTTTATGCTTCTTTGCATTTCCTCTTCTTGGGCGAGTAGAGCAAATCAAACTCTTTCAACTTTGGGCAGCCTTTGGAGCTACTTGTACCAGTGCTGCATCTGCAGCTCGAATCTGCTGGTGTAGCCGCAGCTTCCAGCCTTGCCTCTGCATCAGGAAGGAGAAGCTGGCATCATCTCTGGCTCTGCACAGCATGGAGCCCCTCAGCAGCAGGCTGCCTTGGCTCTGGGAGTGCCGCTAGCCACACAGCTCCCTATTGTGAGCGGGGTTGGAGAGTGACTCAGGGAAGCTGTTGGTGAGTGCACTCTTCTGCTGCCATCTCATTTGTGCCCTTCTGTGAGCCAGCTAAAAAGAGTTTCCTTTAGTCCGCCCCATAAGGCTCGCTGACCTCTCTCAGCAGTCTCCAGCGCTGCTGCTTGAAATAGAGATATGTCTTGAAAAACCCTCATCATAAAAAATATCACTTCAAGGCATTCTTCCCAGAAGTGAAATCTCTGGGATGTGTTTGGCCAGCCAAGAAGAAACTGTGCAAGAAAGTTCCCACAGTTGTGCTTCCTCCTGAGCCACAGAGCTAGATTTGGACAGACCTCCAGAAATAAAGTCATTTTAAAGCCCATTTCTGCCTTCAGGCTGGTTTCCCTCATGCTCACCATTAGGTGTGTTTCTGGGTGACAGAGCAGACTCCCTGGGAGAAGCAATAGGCAGTTGGAATACTCCTTTCCCCCAGCATTTCACTCAGTATATGCTTCCTGACATGTGCGTGAAGGGATGTGACATGCAGCCATGCTGCTCGCTCTCAGGGCCCCATTTGCTTGAAGCAGGTACTCTGCTCTGCACTGTGGGGCATGCCTGCTCTCTGCCAGGAGGAGAAAACAACATAGCTGAAGACAAGTCTGAGTTTGAAGAGCTGGGAAGAAGGCTACTAAAGCTTAATGTGCTCCATGTTTTGCAGAGAATGCATCAGAAATATGCAGGATCGCAGCTTCCCTCTAACAGGTCTCCTTCCTCCCCAGCCCCTCATGGCTGTGCTGAGAACTCTAAGGGAGTAAAATTGCTGGAGTTTGTACTGGTGGCCACCTCAGAATGCCCACCTGGAGAAAAAACACTGAAGGCCTGAAGGCTGGATTTGCTGCAGTTGTTGCAAAGGTTGCAAGGCTTGCAACTGGGGGCAGCTTTCCCCCCCAGAACGGGAAGGATGGTCCCAAAACTCTGCATTCTCACACCTAATGAATCAAGGTTTAGAAAGAAGACATCCAACTCCCTGCAGAAACTGCACTCAAGTCTCCTGTATTCCTGCAGGAGAATAAATCCTCTGGCTTCATCCACCACCTCATTCCTCAGTGCTGTTTGCAGAAGGTGGAAGAATGCGCTCAGGCAGCAGCCCAGCTCTGAAAGAGGAGACCAGTGAAGAGGTGGAATCACTCCCTAACTCCTGTGGAAGTGACAGAGAGCTGCGTGTGAAGCATGCACCATCTTTCAGCAGCAAGTTGTTTGTCTTCTCACCCTTGATTGTTAATGACCATGAAATGCTAGTGGGAGGCCAGCCAGGACACCCATTCTCTCTCTTTCTAGCTTTCAGATATCTAACTCTGGGATAATGAAATAAATGTAGCTTGTCAGTCCAAAATAATAACACTTCCAAAGTGGAAATGCAAATTTCCTGTGATATCCCTGAATAGCAGGTGGTATTTCCTGAAGTATTGTTTCTGACCTTCAGGGAAATTGATATTATGAATTGAGTAAAATGAGTACGGTATCAAGCTCCAGCAATTAAAGTAAAACAATGAGAGGATAGTAAATGAAGTAAAGCAACAAGCAAGGGGAGGCTTATATTTGTATATTTGTTGCTAGTTTTTTTTCTAATTCTGTGGGCACTGTGTGTGGTTAAGATGCAGCAATGCTCTTTTCACAGAAAAGGCAATGGCAGAAAGGAAATAGGAGAACACATTTAACATTAAGTTCAATTGCTTTAAAGAGCACATTAAATAATTCCTGGAAGTGTTCAAGGTCGAGTTGGATGGGGCTTTGAACAACCTGGTCTATTGGAAGGTATCCCTGGGGTTGGACTTTAATGTCTCTTTAAATCCAAACCAGCCTGTTGTTTGGAATATTCATAGTAGTAGTATTATTAAATAAGTAAAAATCAGCTGGGTAACAAGCTAACTCATACTTGTGTATGTCCAACAAGGCAGACAAACATTCACTCGAGCTTGTAATAGTGAGATCAGATGCAAACGTACTTGTGTTTCTGCTAACTAGATTTTGCTTTGAAAAATCAGTCTGTGCCTGGTTCCTGTCAGGCAGAAATCACAGTTCTGGTTCCGGTTTTGTTAAAAGGATATGAACTGTTAGGTTTGATGGCTTACGCTTCATGTAGCGTGACTTGTGTCTCATTTGAGCAAAAGCTATCTAATGTGATTGTACGTATGTAATGCTGTTTTCTCAAGGGTATTCTAAACCAGTTATTGCCTAAAGCAAATACTGATAACTGATTTTAATTTTCTTCTGAACAGGGATTGCAGCATATTCCTACATTATATGTAACTTTATAGCTGAAAGAGCTATATATTTGATACTTTGGCTCACACTGTAGAACCTCCAAGATCCATTTCCTTCAAGTGCCACGGTCTTATGCTATCCCGCATGCAGTTACTTGTGGTATCAACCCGATGGATTTGAGCTGGGTTCACTTCTGTGAGATTATTCAAACAAATGTGAGATTTCTAATTACGTGCATCTGGTCTTACTGGGGTTTGTGTCAACTCCATTAATTTTCCTTGATCATAATTTATAATTTAATTTCTCTGCAGCACATGCACGCCTGTTCCTGCTATGTAAGGAAATGCTTGTGAGAAAGTAACCCTCTTGCAGTAGTTCTTATGAGGCAGACTAGCTCTCCCTTGTTAAATTAGTTATGTAGGTATCCAGCCCTTGATTCACAGATGCTAAAGCGAGATGGGATGATTTGTTTCTGATGTGACCTCCTGTGTAGGATGTGCCATCAGAGTCTGTCACAAGCAAAGGTGTGCTACAGATTGCTTAGGATTTATGGCCAGAAAGGGATTCCTTCCTATGGATGGCATTTGAATGCAAGTGACAAACTGTCATAATCTTTTGAGTCATATTTTAAACATGGGGACTGTGATAGAGGTCTAGACCAGTTCCAAGAAACCGCATTCACTAATATTTTTGACATTGACGTGTTCTGTGATGAAGCATTTCATCTCTCTGTGCCTCTTCACAGCTCACCTTTTGTTAGTCTTCCATGTTTGGAGCGCCCATTCTTTATGTGAGGGATCAGCTGTGCAGCATCTAATGCAGAGACACTAAACTCCCCTGCCTCTCCCAGTGTTACATGAAAGTCTTGTTGTCCATAGGCTTTCTGCCTCACTTGCTGGATTCATTACTTGTTTCCCCCCAGTTGTACAGTGCCATCAGGAGAAAGGAATAGAGGAAAGAGCTGGATGAACACTTGCTGGGCAGTCTGGAAATGTCAGCCTTGGTATTCTTCCTGTCTCAATAGCAGAGGATGTGGTTTCTTGTGGTTCCACTTCTGGCTGTGGTACCCAGTCCAGCATGATACAGTTCATGAGCTATTGGAGGGCTACAGGCAGGCACCTGCCATTAAGTCCAGCTCTCAGGTGACATGAGTCTGAGAATGACCGTAGAAGCAGGAGGAGCTGAGAAGTGAGTGATGCTTTGTGCCAGGCAGAATCTGTTTGGGTTGCTGAACTTGATTTTAAGAATTAAGGCTAATAAAAAATTAACACTCTTAAGTTCTAAGCCACCTTAGTACATTAGCACTAAGTTCCTCTCCCCAAGTCTGTAAGAACAGAGATGGACATAATTTCTAGTGTGAGGCATTGAATGCATGACTGAGTTACATCATTCTGGCTGAGCTTTGATGAGTATTAGTGATTACACATGCACAGGCTGCTAGCCTGTCCTCATTGCTTTCACCTTAGTAAAATAAGTGTAAAGTGATGCTGTATAACCTGATGTCTGAAGTAGGCTAAAACCTGTATGTATTCTGTTATTGCTGTTTACCTGGTGGTGATTTTTAAACAGTCTTTTAAGGCAGTGATGTGTTTATGTCCTTCAGCCATGCAGAATGCAGTAGGCTGCTAATACTGAAATGCGAAGTTGTCTGTTTTGGTTAGTAGTTGCTCATAGATGAAAAACTTGGTGTGATTTACATTTTAGACAACAGAAGTCAAGTCATGACTTAATCATGGGAGGAGTGTTGCTGCTTTGAAAATAGCGGGGCTGTGATCTGGGTTTCTGATAAATACATCCAGCATAAACAGTATCCCATTCTCTTAGTACACCAGTGCTGAGAAAAAGGGGATGTATGTGTCCCAAGTGCTATGAGGTTATATATAGGCTAATTAAGAAACAAAATAAATACTTCCAAGGACACCTAGCTGCTGTGCTGGGGTGCACTTTTCTTTCTGATTCGTGTAGGATGAATATCTTTGCATGGTACTCCAGAAAACTGTCATTGGAGGTGGTGTTTTTCAGATGAGATATAAAATCAAGGCTATGACCACATGTGGTCATCCGAATTCCCATGGCATTTTTCAAGAGTTGGGGTTTTGACCTCAGTGTCCTGGCCAAATTCAAGTGTGGATAATTACATCCTTTCTTCCCTGCCATGTACACTGGGCATGCTATTCTTCACTTCCTGCCCCTCCAGCACACTGGCTTGTGCTGTTAAACATCCCAGCAATGGCTGCATTGCAGAGCAGAATGAAACAGGCCCCTTTATAACATTCTCCTGTCACTTCAAGTATGCAAATCACTTTGGGATCTGCAGAGATTAAAAGGATATTCAGTGATAATATGTATTTAAATAGTGCTGTTGGTTTTAGTTATCTAGTATACATTCTGAAGCTTTTCATGGGAAAGTCCATGGTGAACTGAGGAGTAGCATTGGTATGACCCATCACAGCATCACAGGCCTTCCACTGAATGTCTGAGTTAATTTCCATTTCTAACGAATCACTGATGGTTAAGAAAAATGTACTTGGGGGAAAACAACAAACAAACAAACCCCAAACCAAAAAAAATCCACCATGAGACATATTGATGAAGAGATATACAAACATGTTCACCATGGTGGTGTCCACGCACTTGTCAAATTTCAGTGCTTGAAGTTTGCCCTTGTCTTCTGTGTAACAGTAGGAAAGTTCAGATTGCAAATAGTTCATTCTGTAGTCTTCAGGAGCTAGATGCCCTTGTCTGTATCTGTGTTTTTATAGGATGCTATTCAGCAAATGCATTACACATTTTGCTCCTACAGTCTCTGTGGTTCATTGGCACCCCAAGCCCTTCCAGGAACACAACTCCTGCATATTAAAGACTTTCCAAGGACACTGGCAGCCCTGTGATTGGAGTGTATTATGGTTGAGATAGGCTGGGAGAAAGCATATTTCTGAGTTTTACCGGCTGGCGAAGCTTCAAAATTTTACATGGCCAAGCTGTTTTCTAGGGCAGGGCTGGTTAAACTAAAGCTCATGGGCTGCATCCTCCCTGCCAGAATTATCAACAATGCAAAATTACCCTGCATCTACTTTCCTTGCCCTTATCCTGCAGCAGGCTTCTTTTCACTGCGCTCTCTCTTTAAGGATGTGTGAATCCTGCTCTTCAGCCATAATGATCTCATGTCTATCAGTTGGTCTAAGCACAGGGATCATCATGTCATGGGATAAGCATGGATTTGAAAGAAGTGTCATCATGTATTATGTCATGGTTGGTGCTCAGCTTCAAGATCTTGAGTACCTCATAAGGGGCCGTTCAACCAACCGCAGCCAAAAAGGTTGAGCCCCATCACCCCATCAGCCCCTATCTCAGGGAGGAGATCACCACAGAGTTGAGTATGGAGCTATATGGAGCTTATGTGACACTGAGGGGTTCCCTCTGAGGTACAGAATGTTTATTGATAATGTCCTGATGTGGAGATCTCACAGAAATCCTGGCTTTCTGGAGCTGTGATGGTGCATCTGGAAGACCCATGAAATCATCAGTTTGGGGCTGGCAAACCAATGTACAATGAGCAAGATACTGTCTTTTTGACTGGGAGATAGAAGAAAAGAAAACCCAGTATTTGCTAAGCAGAATGGATCTAGAGTATATCACTTTCATGAGCCCTGCATTTGCTTAACTATAAAAAAAAAATATATATTCAGTCATAAAAGACAATTGTACAGTGTTGAATGAGCAAAATAATAACCACAAATTGCTAAGGGCATGTGCCAGCAAGGGCAGACAAGAATTAAAGTGAAAAAACATGGCTGAAAAGGCCACATATTTATTAACATAAATGTATCTAACTGTCCTCAAAGGCAGACATTCCTGGGAGGTGATGAGAAGCAAAGAGGCATGGGCAGCTCCTTATCCCATCACTGTCCCCCACTCTTTTGAAGGGCTTGTATAACAAGCAGTGAATGACCCGGCTGTGCTGCTGCCAGTGCCGTCTAACCACAGAGCTGAAGCAGACTGGCTTGTGCAGAGATTGCCATGCTGAAAAATGGTTTGAGTTCTTCAGGAAGAGCACGTGTTCCTGCGGATCCTGCTGTCATCAGCCTTGAATGGCAGGTTGTTTCTCTGCTTCCGGGTAGGGGTGTAATCCTCTGCTCCCAAGGCAGTACAGTCCCAGGGCCTTCCTATTTCTCTCTTCCTTTTTTGTGATCTGAGGAAATGAAGCGTTCCCGTAAAGCCTACAAAATGTATCTGAACCTCAAATCTAAAAAACCCACTGGTACCTGGAAACAGTCTTTCTAACCAAATTTTGCAATTACTCTCTAGAAAACACCACAAAAGCCCCAAAATATGTCAGTAATGCACACCAAGAAGCATAGAAGAAGCCAAAAATATGACAACAATACAGCAGTCTTGTGTGCATTGGTGGACAAAGAGAAATATGAGTAAGGTATTTCTTTGTGTTTCCTTTCAATGCCTTGCACATAACGAGCAGCGCAGACAACTTGCTCCCATTTGTGTGCAAGTAGGGAAGGTGGTGTGTGTTTGGTCCCCTTCTTCCCCACCATCTTTCCTTGCCACTCTCATTCCTCTGTTCCGTCCCTTTGGATCTTTCCCACTATGCAACCCAACCAAAACTTTCCAACGCTGTTCCCTACCAACCAAAGATTTCCAGAAGCTCCTAAGTGTACTCTTGCTGTCCCAAGCTATACTGTTGTTTCCTTACCTCTCCTCCAAATGCTATTCTTCCTTCGCTAGTGGCCTCCTTGCAGGCCACAGGGTTTGCTTGGGGGAGCAGTGGGCTCAAAGAAGCCTCTGGTGCCTTTGAGGTTTGCCTCAAGGCACACCATGGTGCTCCCTGGCTCCTTTCTCAAAATAAAGCCTTGCTTGTGTCACAGGCATGGAACATGAGGATATTTAGGTGCCTGGCAGTGGCCTGGTGAGTACCAGCAGAAAGACTTTGTTCCACACCATCAGTAGGTCTCACACCTGTTAATATCTAGAGTACGAGGGTGTCCTTGGCCACATTGCTGCCAACGCTAAAATGATCTTACAGCTGCCTTTAAGTGGTCTGGTGCTAATATACCACCTGATCTCACAGAGGTGATTTATATTCAGCTAGCTGCAAATCAAGCTTCTGTCTACCCAGTGTACCTAGTTCCCAGAAAAGGTATTTCTCTCTGTGCCAACTGCAGCAGTGTTTGGAGGCCAGCTATCCTTCTTCAGCCAGCAAGCGGCTTTCACTTCTGCTGCCAGGACCACCTAGCCACAGATGCTACCAACTAGTATACTTTTGGCACGTCCCAAACCACATAGGTTCCAAGCACAATAGAATGTGACTAGGTAGGAGGAGAAAGGATTTACCTCTTTGGATAGACTCTGCAAGTGGTTTGAATCAAAGGCAGAATTTAGCCAAGGACAGGATTTAGCTTTGGTCTTTGTAGCATGAAAAATCAGGTTTTGTCACTTAAGCAACAGAAGCAACAAAATATGGAAGAGTTACTAGGAACCGAGAGTAAATGTTTAGCAGTCCTATTCTCTGCAATGACCTGGGTTTGGCAGAATGTTCACAAGCTCTTCCTAGCAACCATAACATTTAAAGGCAGGCCGCTTTCCAAGTTGTGAATGGAGCTCTGTGAGCGAGGAAACCACGTTAAGCTGTACCAGGGAGTGGGGCTATAGTAGGGTGTTCCAGGCGCTGCATTCTTGATGTGCTATTAGGTTTCAGTACTATTATGAAGAAAGCTGCAGGGGATTTGCATGCATACCTAACACACATACCTTCGATGTTCACATTGTTAGATCCAAGCAACAAATAGGATCTTCAGATCAGATGTAGCTTCCAAAGGCTATTAAATAAATGTAGCTAGACAGTCAGATAATTGTCCTGTAACAACTGCAGTCAAATCTCTCCTAGGCTGGGCTAAATTTAGATTCTGTCCAGGGACGTAAATAGAACAACTCCAAAATTACACCAGGTTTATCAACAGCAGAATCTCTTTCTCCCTCCCTCTCTCCCCAGTTCTCTCTCGGTCAGAGCAAGGGAAGCATGTGTACAGAGACGCTATTCATATTTCTGCTGCTGTTGAGAGTGTGATGATAGGATACTGTAGACTTTGACTTTGCAATCTTCTATTAAATGAATTCTTGCAAAATAAAAGAGAAAATTGTTTTGCTACCACCTTTTAAAATGTGTTACCATGTCATGCGGATTTCACAATGATGAAATTGCTAGTAATGAGTAAATGGTAAAAGCACACCAGAAATGCAATGCAGTGCAATGGAGTTTCTTCCTGATTTGCAAGGAGTGCCTACAAATCATGCCTTTGGACATAATGAACGTAATTTCCATTTAAAAAATAACGGTATGAGCTGAGTTCCCTATTTAACATACCACACACCAGAATGATCCCAAAATATATCAAGCCAGGAAGTGGGTTAATTACAACAACTCGCCACCAAACCCCTGGTATATTTCAAGTACATGGAAAGTGTTTTCCTATTTTGGACACTGATTTCTTTATGAGACTGTGCCAAGATGTCAGGCTCTGGTCGGACTCTGGCAGACACTTTTAGTAGCATCAGCTTCCTGGAGGCACTAATAATTATCAAATTTGTTCGATAGACAGACAGCTATCAGACATCTGTATATCCCAGACGTACAAAAACCATGTGGCTACCAATGGATCTGCTCAGACAAAGAAGTTCAAGAGAAGTGCCTGAGGCCAGATCCTCAGCTGCAGAAAATCAGCCAAGCACAGTCGATTGGCCTGCCTTGCACTGTGTGCCTTTTCTTTGGAGGAAAACCCTGCCCAGCCATTACAGGGCAATGAGAGGTCACAGAGGCAATGGACTGTATGGGAAAGGGAAGCTCCTGCAGTATTTTCAGGCTGGGCCTGGGGAGGACCACATAAGCTTGGTACAAGATGCTTTACATCTCTGAAAGAGCAGAAATGCTGTGCAATACAGGCTGCTTAGATCCCTTGTATCCTTACCCTAATTTGTGCAGACAAGGGAACAGATAGTTCTTCCTAACAGGATATAAAGTTGTGTCTGTGCTCAGTGAGCTGAACAGTGCCTGGGCACAGCCTCAATGATGTCTGCAGTCATCTGTGCTGTGCAGTTGGGAGCCTTCTCTCCTTCACAGTCTTGTCCTTTGCCACCTAACATGGTACCCGCGTGTGGCTAAGGAAATAGCACAGCCTACAGGCTCTTCCCTGTAGGCAGTGTGGAAGAAAGCACTGTACAGGAGGAAGAAAGGCAGTATGGATGCAAGCCAAGCTGTGGACCTGGACTGGATTTTCTCATGTAGGTGAAGTTGGCTGGTTTTCTAGGCAGACCGTGTTCTCTTGTACCTGCCTTTACATAGTGCCTGCTCTGGTGCTCTCCTCCTGTGGTTGAGGTGTACCTTGCTAAACATGAAGCACAATCTCTGGAGGCAGCAGCACTTTTAGCATGCAAATAAACTGAAGAAATATGCCACAGGCTGCCACTGGAAAATAACCAAGGGAGGACACTGAGATTTCTTGGCTTGAATTCCTACCTTCAAGGCAGCTTGAGTGGCTGCCTTTGAAGAGTTGTGAAGGTGGCCAGTGCCTGAGGGAAGTGAATATTGTATTTTCATTGGTATTTTCCTTCAATAAGTGAAGGAAAGTGCACTGAAAAAATGCAGCTCTGCACTGTGGCATGGGCCTTGCAGCATCATGGTGGTGAAGATGTGGGGCAGAGGGCAGGGTGGCCATCTGACACTGCTGGGACATTGCTGTGGTCCCCGGGCTGCCCAGTGGAGTAGTTTGTCCCTTGTTTTGCATCACTGCCACTTCAGCTCTGTTCCAATCTCTGCCTATAGGCTTGGGTCTGTTGCTGACAAAACCTTTCATAGGCCTGGAAATTAGTTGGACTGCTTCTATCTAAGCCTGTATTGTTGGAAATAGGCTGTGCGTGTTTTCCAGTCTCAAAATGACACAAGGGCACTATCAATGAATGAGTTAAGTATAATGTCTTTGTGACCTTGAAATGTGGAGTGGAATAAATGTAGAAGTCCAGAAAGAGAAGTGTTACCTGATAATAGTTATATTTTGAGCAAAATCACTGGAGTTCGGTGTTCACTTTCCAAACGGTAGCAGATTTTGCAGCAGGTTGTCTGGTTTGAGACTTTACTGCCCTATTTTCTCTGTTATTTCTCTGGAGGCCAGGGCAAATTTCAGGGGAATTTGGGAACTCCTCACAGTCAGGTCTACAAATGAGTCCACTGATGACAGTCCTGCAGCTCTGATCAGCTCCATGCAGCCACCCTTAGTGGTACGGCCAGGAACGGCCTCTGGTGCAGGAACTGCCCCTGTTTTTTCAGTCTGTATGGCAGGAGGTGCCTGAGCAAGAAGAGAGGGAAGACTTTAGAACAAAAGTTGGAACTGGATGGTAATGCGAGACGGTGCGTTTCACCTCCAGGTCATCAATTCAAATCAAGCCCGTTTAGTGGTGACCCAAAATCATTTCCACATGGACCAAAAGAAATGTATGGTGAACACAGGGGTTGCTGTATCCAAACAGACAAGACAGTCTGGAGATAAATGGTTGCACAATAGTTATTTGTCTGGAGAAGTCTGCAAGGTATAAAGCTGAGCAGTAAGCTAAGCAGTTTCTGATCCGTTTATATCCCTGAATCATGAAGGCTTGGATTCATTGCAAATAACTTACAGTTTATTTCTGCCTACTAAAATGTAGGTTTGTTTTTTTTTCCCCCCCCTATGCTATAACTAAGAATAACTGGAACATCCCATTTGGCTTTCTCAATAGTCTGTCTGTGTATGGAGTTATAAATAGATACATATGACGTTTGCCAGACAAAAGAGCCAGCTCATATTTCCTTAGGTGCATATCAAGAAAACCTCAGTGCTGGACTGTGCGCTAGAATTATTCTGAAAGGCAGGAATTGCTTTGCGATATTTCAACAGAAAAATGCAAAGGTGCTGAACTTCAGCTGGAAAGCTTATCAAATACATCATGGATGATAATAAAGTAACAGGGGAACACAACAGAGCAGCAGTGACTCTAAAAAGCAGTCAGCAACAACAGACCTTCCTGCTGCCACACTGCATTGATTTTAGCTGAGTATGCCAGTTTACACTTTGCTTGTGGTATTGAACCACTGATACAAGGCCCATTAAATGGATATTTCATCAGCTGCACTACCTTAAATATTTCATGGAAATGTAACCAATACTGGCTGAAACATTAGAAAAATTAATTACATCTATCAAGAGCACTGAAGTAACAGCTACTGTGCTTTGAATTTTGATTATACCCTCGATAAACTCAGTGGGGTATTGTGCTTGCAGATGAAGTTCAGCTAGCAGATGAAGAAAAATTAAGGGGTTTCCTTTCCTGTTCTAACCATTAAATTTGTACTTGACAAGACCTGTAATGGTGGGATGTCATCTGTGAGGAAGGTTTGAGCAAAGCAACTGAAAAATAAATAGGTTATATGAGCATAAAAGAAAACAGAATTTGACTTTTGATACATTCTTTCCACAGTTTTTATCCTCTAAGAACATCAACCCATTACAAATGTAGCAACTTTCAGACCTTTTGTAGTGAAGATAGCTTTCTAGAAATAAAACGTATGAAATCCTAACCCTGCTGAAGTCAGTTGTTTGACTTCCATTGGGTATATATGTACCTAACTGAATATATGTGCCAGTGCCTGAATTTCCTGGCTACTGAAAGAGTAATTTGAAGCAGTGTGTTTTGAATTTGCCAGTTAGAATATAAAATTTTGTTGCCAGTCAACTATTAAAAGTCACTTTGTGTACTTGGAAGACTCTGATGCTCTCTGCTCTCCTCCACAAGTGGAATAGAAGTACTATTTACTTTGTCATCAGCTGAAATTATTGGTGCAGCTCCTGTGATCTTGCAGGGTTTTCCAGCAGCAGTCAGGGGAGGTCAGTTTAATAAGCTAATAAATATTTTTTGAATGACCTGACTTTGTATTTGGTATGAAAAACTCAGAGGAGTGCCAAATAGAATAGAAAATAAAGAATAAAAGTTCCACAGATTTTGCCAAAATTCTCCACAGATTACTATTAGCTTCATTTATGAGACTGCACAGAGAACTGTGAGATCTCCTTTGAACTCTAAGGGCCAGATGGTTTTGCTGTTAGATCCTAATGACCCACAGCAGTGTGCGTACACAGACACCACGGTTGCCAGTTGACTGCAAACATGCAAAGAAGGCAGGAGAATTCATGACCTGTGCTTCCAAAATACCAACCAGTCCTGCTTGGATGAAGGGGACATTTCCCCCTTGATCTTAATGGGGTGAAAAAGCATTTCTGCTATGCTCTTGAAAGAAAGATAGTTTCTATAGCAAGCTTTGAACATAACTGCACTAGAGAAGTGAATGACAGGCACACCAGCCCATACAATCCTGCTGACGGTCATGAAGCTGAAAGTAGTTTTTGCCCAGAGGTGAAGGCTCTTTTGCAGACTGCATTGTATCACCGTACTGGAGAAGATAGGGAAAGCCTGGACTCGAACCAATTAAAGCTGTAGAGCAAAACAGTAGTTCCTCTGCTGTCATATGGAACTGCTTGGAAGACATGATTTATTTTGGATTATATTGGTCTCAACTGGTATAATATGAACTTCCTGATTTTTT
This sequence comes from Micropsitta finschii, assembly GCA_034783455.1. Lineage (NCBI taxonomy): Eukaryota > Metazoa > Chordata > Aves > Psittaciformes > Psittacidae > Micropsitta > Micropsitta finschii. The sequence goes on from JAVHNF010055946.1 coordinate 16,901, forward strand.
TGAGGATATGTAGGCAGAAAGACTAAATATGGTTTTACTCATCTTTTAATTTAGAGCTGCAAGTGTTTGGGTGACCTGTGAAATTATTTTAATGATTTCTGCACAACACTGATCTGTCAGCACTATGAATGTCATCCTAACTGGGTATTAATTTCCATCATGGTCATTTAGTCTCACCGGCAGAGCTATGTCCAGTGAATGTCCTGCCTGTGTCAAACTGAGGGAATAAAAGAGAATCACTGTTGCCAAGAAGCGTCAGTCAAACATCTTCATAATACTTAGTTTGAAGAGGAAGACAGAAACACAAAATCTAGGAGTGCTGCGAGTGTGCATCTTGCCCTTGGATCTTCAGGCACAGCAGTCAGGGGATGATTTGCATTCAAATCAGAGCTTTTGTCTCTGATCATTAAAAATGTGTTCCAGCATTGCTCATACTAGTTGGCATAGACTTACCCTTCTCCTTCCTTATTTTTATAACACTGTGAAAAGCAACAGGGTAAGAAGTGCTCCGGTGAATGAGAAGTGTGACAAATTGAATTTGAAACAACTTTTGACCGCTATTACAAGATGAATATAGACTTATCACATGAGGCTGCCCTTCTGTTCCCCTATAAAAAGCAAAGAAATTGTTTGACCAGTAACTGTGTAGGCCATAAGGATGCATTTAAGGTATTGACAAAGAGTAAAGTAACACAGTTTGAAAATAAAATGAGGTATGTGGTGACAGAGGAGGAGTGGCAGAAGTGTCTTGTAGAATATAAACAGTTGGGCTTTGAACTGCCAAAGCTTACAGCAAAGATAAAAGTACCCAAACCTGTGTGTACTTCTGTCATTAGGTAGGTTAATTTTTATCTGCTCAAAATCAGAACTCTTATCCTGAAGTTTTAAATCATTATCTTTTGCCTTAGCTCACACATACCTAATAGTTTAAACATGGCAAAAGAAACCCTGCCGTATTTTGGTTTTGTTCTTGTATGGTAGGCATTTAAATGACACAATCATAGGGGTTTTCCAACACTGTCACTTGTTCTTTCTGTCTCATACATGTTTAAGAAAGCTACTTAAGGCTGACTTGCACTTGAATATAATATAAAAAAAACCCTGAATTTTGCATTCAAGTGTGTGGTATTTCAGCAGACACACATTCATTTTAGAATAGGTGTTTTTTAAACAGGATAAAAGTAAAATGTGAAAGTCGTGTGTTGCACAAAGCTCCTCTGACATATGATCACTAAGCTCCCCTTACATCTGATCACTGACACAAGCGAGAGAGCCTCTGTCAGAGCAAAATAAGGTCTGCCATCTTACTCTTCAGGCTCCTGAGGAGGAAAGGTAATAGTTCAGGACTCTCGTGTCTTGTATGCAACTTTATTTTGCTCCTTAGCACCTCTTCAAAGTCTCTTGTTCTTGGCTTTTTTATGGTTCCTTGCTTTTCCATAACCAAGACATATTCTCTTTCTTTCCAGCTAGTTGAACATGCAGTTGCAACACTCTTCTGAATGGGAGGTGTATCCCTTGAAGCCCTGAAATGATCTTTTAACAGTGAACACAAAGCTTAGCATTTGTATCTATACTGTGTCAAAGTTTCCAAAGGCATCACATCCACAACAGTTAAAGAGATGAAAGGGGGTGCTTGGGAAATTTCTCATGATCTCTGCACACTTCCATTCATCTGATCATGGGTGACCTGGGTGAGCAAACACTGCAGTCCTCGCAGGACTGGATCTGCCTGGTTTTACCTGGCCTGTGTTCATCCAGGTAGCCCTCCCAGGCTGCAGCAAGAAACGCGATGTTCCTGAAAACCAGCACTTGTGGTGGGTTCGGCAGCCACAAGCTGGAGCCCTCGGTGTGACACGGGTGGGCACGGCTCCCGGCGTGTCTGTGGGGTGCGCCTTCATACCGGCTGAGGGGCTGAGCCCTGCTTTCCAGCTTTCATAGCTGTGCTGCTTCCATTTAAGGAAGAAAGCATAACATACGCTGAACTCCAGATCCCAAATCCAGTGGAAACCTAGCCGGCAGTCAGCAAGCGCTGCCAGGGAGCACTCGACGTGAAGCACTACGAGAGCAGAGGTCTTGAATGACTTAAGATTCTTGAAAGCCTTGGTCAGTATCAGAGACAGTTTCCAACTGGGCAAAGTACAATATTTTCTCTCTGCTTTTTATGAATGGCTGGATAGGATTGTGCTGGAGTCAGAGTCCCCTGCGAAAGCCATTCTTAAAAATAACAACAAAACAAAACAAACATGCACACACACAACTTTCTAGGTCCAGTCCAGAGCTACTGGGTGACAGAGGCTGGGGAAACATGCTGGCAACTCGAGCCCCAGCTATCACTGAAAGTATTCAAGGGGCTTTTTTGGTGGTCTGAAAAGTATGAAGTGCTGTGTAGAAGGGCAGCTGGTAGAATTACTGTGACACATACTAGGCAGAAAGCCAGAGCTGGCCTTGTTTCAGACATTGTCTTTCCTCTCATTGAAGTGTCAGGACCTAATTCATGGAAAATTTGGTGAGTTGGCAGCTCTTTCAGAAGATTTCATTGAGCTACAGTGTGTGAGAGTCACATGAATGCAGAGTGCACGGCCAAAAATATATGGGGATTTCTGAGCAGGAAAAAACAGTCATCCCCTAAGAATGTGTGTGGATTTCATGTGCTTTGAGAGTAAACATGTGCACAGGTGTCATCAGCAAGCACAAAAAGAAAATAAAGCAGAAAAGCACCAGTGGCAGATTACTGAAGAGCTCAATGAGTTCTGTAATTACGAAGGATTTCTTTGAAACAAATCATTGCTTTGTCCAAAGGCAGAAAATGTCCATTAATGAGTTCAGGGCTTGCAGTCCACCTGGAGAAGGCATCAGTAAAATGTGTGCCTTGGTAATAGCTTCTCCATTGCAAGGGTATTTAATGGAAAAGAAAAGGATCCACCCTGAAGTTTAAAGACAGACCCAGTCATCACATAGGGTTTTTTTTTCTCATCCTTATTTGAGAGCAGAACTTGGAGCCTGGGGCACAGACACAAAAACATAACAGCCATAGGATTCCACTGAATTAGAAAAAGACTGAAAATAAACAAAGCATCTCTTGTTAAAATGGGACACTTGTGGTGGGCAGTCTGAATTGAATCAGTTACGTATAATTTACATTTTCATTGATCCTTCCCACTGAAATATTGCTCCGAAAGGCCAGTTACACTAAACTGCTTATTCAGAAGTATTCAAGTTATTTCCTACTACACTGTCATGAAAATTAGGTTTTTGGCCATGCAGAGGGACAGCCTGTTGGCTTCTGCCCAAGAGAGGCACTAAAATCATGGCTAGGATTAGGAACAGGCAGGAAGGAAGGGCAGGAAGAAAATCATTGAGTGCAATTCATATATTTTGAAAACAGAAAGTTAGGGGGAGGGGAGGGAGGCTTCAGCTTTGCCCCACTAAAGTAAGAAAAGCCCTTTTGTGCTCTTGGTGTCAGGATTTCATCCTTTATCTGTGGTCTTATTGTTCCATGCTTCTCCTAGCACCCACAAGGTTTGTTACACCATCTGGGTGGTGGTGGTGTATTTTAAATGTGCCTGTATTAGTTCTTTATTTGGTACTTCTCCTTCCCTGGGGTGGAGCTGAAACACACTGGCACCTTGGTGGGTCTTCTGATTTGTGTGAGGACCGTGTTTCCCATTCCCAAGTGGAAGCAGCCAGGAGGGAGACTTGCTGAGGAGCCCTTGGCTGTACCACCAGGTCCTGCACAGACAGGTGGGCACAGCCTGCAGCTCTCCCTGCCCACACAGCCAACCTGCCTGATGATGGGCATCCCCAAAACCACGTCAACAGGCTTATGAGGGTCAGCGCAGTATCACCTTTGAGCAGCTATAGATCTCAAACCAGAACTGCTGAGGGCTGAGGCCACTGCCTACCCCAGCCTCCTGGGTTTGGCAGGGATGGCTTTCATCAGGTGGGAAGCCCTGGCTTGGAAATGTGGTTATGTGTCTCTCATCTCTCTGTCCAAGCTGTGCTCCTGCTTATGGCCAAGGGGAGAACTTTGCCACAGTAGAACATTCCACTCATAGCTGAAAGTGGTAAGAGAGTGAAACAGCATCAGTGGAGACAACAAACTCTAATTACAAAATTAGGCCACTCTCACAGTCTGATAAGTAGTGCAGCAAAATAAATCTAGCAGTACCATGGAAGAGCTGAAAGATGTAACATGCTAGATTAGATTTCACCTTGGTTTTAATTATACAAACTTAACATACTGCTCTGAATCAACAGTAATCTGAACTACTTCAGAGCAAGGTCATAGGTGCTGGAGAGGCTGGGTGTGAGAGCTGGGTATGTTCATCACTCCGTTTTTGAATGTGGGCTTTGCCTGTGTTTTATTTCTATTGCTGAAAACATTTTTCCCACCATCTGTGAAATCATGGTCAAGTGGCCTCAGTGAGTTTCTTACCGTGCTTTTGTTTTACTTTTCAGCCTCAACAAGTGGTTCAAAAGAAGCCTGCTCAGGTAAGAAAAGATAATTTAAATTCTTAGACTAATTTAAATGAAATAATTTTTCCATATTTAAAAGGGTCTCTTTTATTGTAAAGAATGAAGGGAAATACATCAATAGTTTGAGCTGAGGGACAGCTGTTGGCTTGCTAGGCATAATCACCAGAACAATTCATGTAGTGGCCCTTGGGAAGGAGAGGAGGAAGCAGTAGACAGTGCTTGCTTGGTGCTCTTTCTGCAGAGGCCACCTTGCCATGGTAATGCAGGCACATGCACACACAGCATGTGATAAGTATCTCTGCATGTCCTGAACATGGGTTAAATGGGGTCTGCTTCCAGCAAGTAGGAGGCACAGGTATAAAAACCTTCTCCCCACTGGTCAGAAGGAGTCTTTAGGTCCACAAAATAAAATAGGATGAACTTGGTAACTAGAGTGGATCCATCATAAAGGCTAACACATTTGAACTTTTTCCGTTGGATTGCATTATTCCTCTTTAACACCCCTGGACAAAGTGCAAGTCACAAGGCATTATGAAACTGGTCAAACACTGCATTTACAGTTGCCTCCATTTTCTTTCTCCAGCCTGCCCTGTGTTAAAAAACCCCAAAATACAACTATGCCACTTTTTTATATATGCACCAGCAGAGAAAAGGCTGTTGGTATGGGACCAGGTCCATCACTGCTTGGCAGAGTCCATGGGCTGTGCTGCTGTACCTCTGCTCAGTCAAGAGCATAAAGGGTCCATTGCTTTTCTAGAAAATGGTCTGCATTCAGAAGGAAATAATACTTCTGGGTTTTTTCGCCTTATGGTTTCAATACATTATTGTACAATGTACATTATTGTGTAATAATAACTGTAATCTGAATTAGGAGCTGTTACATAAGAAACAGAAAACATCTTAGCTGTGAGTTGAAGGGGTGAAATGATGTAGCTCTCCAAATCATGTGCAGGAATCAGGTTTCTACAAAAAGAAATCAATACATTTGCAGCAATGGTGAATCCATGGCACTGGCAATAGTATTAATGTCTCTCCAAATGGCAGAGATAACATACAGGATAAATGTAGTAGTATTTTCAAGTGAGGTAAGTTTTGCAGGGAGAGGTAATTTCTTATATTAGGCCAGCTTATGCAAGAAACAACATCCATCTCCAAGGACTTACCATCTGTAACCTTCGGACTACCCCACACAATTCAAAACACACCAAATTGTTCTAATAAAAGATATTTCCTCTCCCTGGTCTCATTTACATCCTTCAACTGTTACAGCCGCTATCAGGCTATTCCTGCTACAACATGGTAGTAAATCTGCCAGTGGGCACAAGGCCAGTCATCTCCTCTGTGGTACCTGAGAGACTGACAGTCTCAATTATGCCATCAGCCTGAGCTATAATTCACTCTTTCTGCCACATCTTGGCC
>JAVHNF010055949.1:12537-23614 GCA_034783455.1 Micropsitta finschii
TCACTCACTCACACTGACATCATTATTGCTTTTCCTAGGAAGATGATTCTATTAGGTGGGGGGGAGTTTAGAGTTCTAACAGGCCCAGAAGTGAAGGAAGAAAATGGCTCTTCCCGGGCACTTCATAAAGCTTCGACAAATAACTGCAGAAGGAGGAAGTCAAGTCTTATTCTGACATGAGAAAAGGGATGCTTAAAATCAATTTTTAAAGGCATTGAGTAGAGTTGGGGAAAACCCATCATAGAATCACCTTAGAATGATTTGGGTTGGAAAAGACCTTAAAGCTCATCCAGTTCCAGCCCCCTGCCATGGGCAGGGACACCTTACACTAGAGCAGGTTACTCCAAGCCCTGTCCAACCAGGCCAAGACAGCCACAGCTTCTCTGGGCAACCTGTGACATTGCCTTACCACCCTCAAAATAAATAATTTCATCCTAATATCTAGCCTAAATCTATCCTTTTCTAGTTTAAAGCAGTTCCCCTTGTTTTATCATTACATGGCCTTGTAAGTATGAATCATTGCATCCCCCATGCCCAAGTTGCAGCAGGACCCTTCAGCATAGATGGATGGGCAGTGCTGGGGCTCATGCTGGCAAGCAAGAGCTTCTCCCTGCATGCACTGCAGTGAAGGCTGCTAAGCAGGCACAAGCTTTTCAGTTCCTGTACAAATCCATAAGCTCTCCCAAAACTTCCTTTTCACACACCCAACAAATCCAAAAGCCGAATATAGAGCACTATGAAGCAAAACTATTTACCTCAGTTAAGATTTGGATTTGCAAATTTAAGGCTTTCACAGTTCCAGGTGCACCCACAAAGATAAGGGAGCCAGGAGGTGCACTGCTGTGCTTAAAAATAAATAAATAAAGCTGAGATTAATTCTAAGCTACTTCTTAATAATCCATTACCTACTGCTATTACTATGCTGACCTCACTTAAGCTGACAGAGGATAGCATAAAACCCTTAAAACAACAAAACTAATGACCATTCTTTAGCTTTAGGTTTTCTTCTTCATTTTCCTCTTTTTCTCTCCATGTCTCTGATACCTGTGAAGTGAGAGCAGTGATTTTGCAGCCTCATGGGCAGGAGGACCTGTTAATGAGCACCACAGCGGAGGGAGGCAAGCTGGGGATGTGTAACAACCCTTTGAACATGTCAGAGACCCTAAGAGCTTGGGACCAGGAAGTGAATGACTGAGCAGAAGAGGGTGGTGCGTGCCCCTGCATCAGGCTCTTTCCAATGCCAAAAGCTGAGGACCAACCAGCATGACATAGGATGTGCTGAGCAATAGATCCCCTTTGGAGGCTGTTAGTGGGATTCCTGTTAGGTGATGCAAAACCTGACTTCTTAAACACATACCTACATACAGTTGGCTGGACACAGAGGGAGGAAAAGAACCAACCCAGGCTTTAGAAACATAATGAGACTGAAGAAACAGGCTGGGAGTGGAAGGATCTGTGCTGTGTGTGACTCAGTGGAAAGAGGCTGTCTGGGCAGCTTTTGCTACTTGATTAATCTCATCTTGGCCCTGGCCTCCCTCTCCCAAAGCTCCTTCCAGAAAGCCCTGAGTCGACTATTCTACTAGGAGGTGTGTTACTGCTTATGGTTCCTCAAAACTAGCTATGAGGCAATTAAGCAGCCTGTAATGAAGGGGCCTCTCTTTACTCGGCAGCTCTGCTTCATTCAGCAAGTCTAGCACAGGGGTGGATTTATGTAAGGATGGATGCCCTGGGTCTGGAGAAATATAACATCCTCATGGGAGCCATGCTGGAACCCACTCAGTAAAAAAATGCTTCCCCTGAGCTCTGTGCCCTGTTTCTGACAGCCTTTTCACTGGTAGCAGCTCTGCTTGTGCTAGATGAACAGGCTCAAGGCTGGACTTGGAAGTCCTGTCCAGGAGAGGTGGGGAGCTGGCACAAAGGATCGTGCCACTGGCATCCAGCATCATTGGTGGGCACACACGGCTGGTACACCCACAAGCCTACACTTGGGTGAGCACAGCAAATACATCTAATTCCTGGGTAAAAGAAAAGATAAAACCAGGCCCACATTATATCCTGTAGCTGCAACAAATGAAGTCTGTGCTCTGGAGCTGAAATAAGCTGTCAATGTTTGTCTGTCCCTGGGAGTTAAAGCTTTATGAAAATGGTAGCAGAATTTTTGTCTAGGTCAGGAAAAAACATCCATTCTGAATGGATGTTCTGAAATCCTGAAAGTTATTAGTTTTCCTGTCTTTATTTTTGAAAGTCATTTGCTACATTTTATTTTGCCAGCTTTCTCTCACTCAAAAGCTCAATACCACCCACAGCATTTGGGTACTGCTGAGCTCTGGCTCTCAGTCAAATCCTTCTGCCTTCAGGGAGATGGGAACTAATCAATAAGGAATATTAAACAATATGAAAGCTGCAATGATTTAACATTTCCCGCAAAGGTCAGAGTCCCCCGGCAGCTCCATGATAACACCGAGCTGAAGGTGGCACAGGGAGATGACACGTCTCAGAGATAAGCTTTCATTCCTCTGTTTTCTGCAGATGTTTACTTGTGTGATGGAAAAGATCCCGCTGCTGAGCAGGCTCAGGCTGGCCGGGCTTCTGGGCTTGTGCTAGACTGAGCTGAGACTTCCCAAGTGCTCATGGGGACCTGGGCTGTTTCAGCCCTGGTTTTGCCCTGAGAGTCTCCAGGGTTCTGCTGGTAGCGGGGCGATGCACTCAGATTGCCCCAGGGATACTCAGCAAAGCTTACACTGAGATTTCAGGATCCTTCAATTATAACTCATTTACCCAAGAGCTGCTACCTCCAGCTGCCTGAGGCTGGGGGCTCTACTGGATCCCTGACTGTAGTTCTGAACCCAGATTCAACCCTGGGTTCAGGTCATGATTTGGCATCTTACCTCCCTTTCCAAAGATGAGTGGTGCTGGGATCCAGGGGAGGCTTCTCTTGTGACTCACTGCTCAAGGGAGTTGCAGGATGCAGCACAGCTCATGGGAGCAGATGCACCTATTGACCATAGAAAAGTAATAGGAAAATAAACCTTAAAGCATACCCACATCTCTGTCATTTTTCTCTGTACAGGTCCTTCTGTTTCTGTGGCAGCAATGAGGATTTTAAATAATCTCCAAGGTGGAGATTAAATTTCTGGTTTGTCATTTATTTTTCTGAGCAATTTTAACAAGTCACTTCCTACTGGGTCTGAGACTTCTGCAGGAGAAGGATGATGACACTTAACTTTCATTTCTACAGCTATTAATATGAAGTGGCTGATAATGCTTTAGCACCAGTGTCAGCTGAGAGACTTCCCTAAGTGAGACCAGTAATCAGCTGAGCCTTGTTTCTCTTCTAATACCAAACCTGCTTAAAATCTAACTCTTATTGAGTATCACTGGCAGGGCTGAAAAGAGGCAGACACAATAGTTCAATCCAGCCAGATTGCTCAAGACTCTTCTGTATGTAAGTCTGAACAAGGGCTGTGAAAACACCAGAGCAATTAGCATTAGCGAGTGAAAGGGAGGAGCAGAAAGGACCTCGAATGACACCAAGCTGCAGCAACTGAATTGAAACGCAAGGAGCAGGAAGTTTTGGAGATTGCTGTGAGCCATTGCGTTTTGCATTCACATTGTTTTCCTCGAGGGCATGGTTAACTGACGGTAGGTGGTCCCCATCAAGTTTCTTGACAAGCAATTTGTTGTTAGAAAGGATGAAAATCAGCAGGGGCTAATTCCATCACAACGCCCCTCCTTTCCCATCCCAAATCCTCCCATCGTCTTCATTCGCTCCTCTTAATAAGATTTTGTGCATTGCTACCGCACCTGGTTGCGCACCACGGTCATGAATTTAATGTGAAAAGTTAAATCTAAACAGGATGGAAAAAAAAATCTTAATAATTACAAAACACTTGAACGCATTCTCCCTCCACCACTTTGTTTGCAGACTCTTCGTCCTGCCTGTTTTGCACATCCAGCTATTGCAGTCATTTCTCGGAGGCAGTTTAACTCATTCCAGCCAGAAAGGAGCACTGATTTCTACAATAAAAGTGGCAGGAGAAAACGGGAATCATTTGCCTTTATTCAATGGGAATGGGAGAAGGAGTGAAAAGGAGAATTCATTAATCTATACTCAAAATGTCAGGTGAAATTTTGTCTCCTTATAAATTCTTTGACTTCAGAAAAAGACAAAACCATACAAGTGACTGCTTTTACCTGAACAGAATTTGGCTGTCAATCTGCACTCCTCTGTGATGTGCTTCTGTGCTGTTAGAATGTGTGATCTCTTATTCCAAGGGCTTTCAGGATCAGCAGAGATGTTCAATTTTCCATTTCGATTGGAGCAATAGCAGCTTGGGTGGATGAAAGCATCAGGAGCATCATTTGCTTGGGATCAGAGTTTAAAGTATATGTTAGGTCAGCATTGAGGGATGTAGAGTTTTTATGGGGGGCTCAGATCCTCTTTAGTGCAGCTCAGCAACAGTTACTGAAATATTGTGCATTGGTGAAAACATCTGCCATCAGACCATCACAGTCTGAAGACAACTCAAGCTGTCTGACCCACTGACCTCCCATGGGAATGATTGTTTCTGAACACAGCTCACTTCTTCAGTTGCACAGCGAGGAATATCTTGCTGTCAGGAGAAGAGAGATTAAGAAAAATCACAATTAGGTGATGCCCACAATTAGGAGCCATCAAGGAAAATCCAGATCTGCCTTTTGGCTGCACAAGTAAACAGGGATGCTGCTTAGTGGATGCAGTGATTTCATTTTCAATGCAGCAGAAGGAGCACTGTGTGTGCTCACAACTGGCCACAGCATCCTGCAGAGCCTGCCTGGTGCTCCTGCAGCACGTGGGACACTGGTAGTTTGGTTTTTGGGTAACTGCACTTAAAAACTTTCTTTAAGAATCTAGGTACTTAAAACCTTGCTTTAAGAACCCAGATGATTGACAGGAAGGCAAAGTTTTGGCTGGCAGGAGGAACAGCTCTGCTTGAAGGTGCCTGGTGGCTGCTGCCAGCCCAGAACTGCAGGGAGCGGGTACAGCATCCCCACGAGGTGCTCTGGCAACCAGTCTCACCCAGCCACCAACACACGGCCACTGCTATCGCAGCAGAGCCATGGGCTGGCTTGCAGGAAAGCAAGGAGCTGCTTTAGCTGCTGAAAGGAGCAGTGTAGCGACATCGCTGGTTCACTTTCTAATTCATCTGAAATCTCAGCGGGCTGACACCTTTTAATTTGCTGTTTGTTGCTGCTCTCCTACACGTCCAGCTGATTGCTCTGTCGGTGCCAGCAGATCAATCTCACAGAAACAGGCTTATTTTTCTTCTGGTCTCAAGGAGGTTGGGTTTCCAAACAAACATCTGTGCTTACCTGCTGAGCTGAGCAAGATTGCTCTTGCTCATCCGTGCTTCTTTTGCATGCTGCCAGGTACAGCCCAAGCCTAGAGCTGGAACAGAGACCTGAATCTGCCCCAGTAGCTGAGTCTTTATACGTGTAGTGTTATTGGTGGGAGGGTGTAAGGGGGACACTCACAGAAAAAAGCCATAGAGATATTTCCAATGCCATGGAATCACAGACTGGTTTGGGTTGGAAAGGACCTTATCTAGTTCCAATCCCCCTGCCATGGGCATGACACCTCCCACTAGACCAGTTTGCTCAGATTTTATAGCTGTATTAAACTGAGTTTGGCTGACCAAGAAGTGGTGGGGAGAGGGACACAGGGTGGGCTTGCACAGAGCAGCCATGGAAGGACATATTGCAGCCCAGCATATGGGCCTATCCCACCTCTTATCTCAGGAGAACTTTTGTCACCTCCACATTTAAAGACCTGCAAAATCCACTTCTCTGGGACTATTTGCATATTTCAGTCTGCACACGTCTTGTGAAAGGAGCTCATCTGCTGCATGCCAGCTCTGCCGCTCTCCCTCTCACTGAGTGCAAACACATTGTCCTTCTCTTTTCCCCTGCTCAAGCTTCATATGGGACTACTGGTACCACTCTACTGTGGGAGCAGGAGCCGCTCCAGCTGTATCTATTTGTGATGTTTGTTGGCGTCTTTGTAGGGTACCGGATGAATTTTGTATGTAGGATGTCATACGGCTTTCACGGGAGCATCCTTCAAGAGGAAGCAAGTGACCTGCTGCAGCCCAGCGTCTTCCAGATATGTGCTCAAACGTTGCCTGGGGTGGAGAGAGGTGGGAAGGAAGAAATCCTTCCTTTTCTTATGGTCCACACTAACTCGTATTACTCATGCTTTGCTCCTTAAGAAGGGCTAGGGAAGAAATATCTTAGAAACCCAAGAAATAATTCTCATAAAGGAAGAGCACTTAATTTAGTACTTCTGTAAAAAAACAAACCACTATTTCCTCAACACCAGAATTTGCTGAAAGCACTCCAAGTTCTGTTTTGCGAGCGCAATGGAACAAAATAATTGTGCAATTAGTAATGCAGCTCACAGTTCTTGAAACGAAAGATTTCTTGCTTTCGACAAGTACAAAATGTAACATTTGGCTTCCCCATGGTGGTCCTTCCCCCTCCTCCCTATTTTAAGTGCATTGCAGTGCGTAATTAATAAAGATAATAATAAATATCCTCCAGAAAGCAGGAGGAGAGAGATGTGAATGGCACAGGCACAGCGTGGAGAGCCTGGGATTGCCAGAACAGACCAGAAGCTTCCAAATCTTAATTAAAGCTCTCTGAGGAGGAGCTGTGCCCTCTCCAGCCCTTTCCAAGGTGCTGCTCCCAGGCACTGTGAAGGCAGGGTCGTTTGCCCAGTATTGACCAACAGATCCAAGCTGGGATGAAGCCCAGCACAGGGCTTGTGCCTGCAGCCATGAGCCCTGGTTGCATGAGAGGGTTGCTGTTAATTCAGTAACTGGAGCGATATTTCTGAACTCCAGTGTTCCCATGCTCAGTGCTTCACAAGCCCATGCATGTTAACAAATGTCCCTTTGGTGTTGGCCTGGTCCATGGAAAAGGCTCTGCTGTAGCTTGCCTGGCTTGTATCTGGTGAGACAAACAGAGCTGTTGCCTGGGCAATAGCATCCTCCTGCCCTGCTAGGTACTGCTGGATGAACAGCTTTCCCCTTCTGGCTGCACACTGTGCCTGCTGCTCTGATGGGAATTGCTACCAAACCCTTTCATAAAGTGATCATCCCCCCCAGCAGAGTACCTCTCCCTCCTGGCTGCTCAGCCACAGCCAGCTGGGAGGAGTGGGACAGCTGGGAGCATCACAGTGTGGAGCAAGTGGACATTTGGGATGCGAAAGCATCACCAGGCAGAGCTCTGCCACGATGGGAGCACCCTGCTCAAACCCTGGCAGAGCAATGAGATTTTGGTGTGGGCTGGAGGAATGGTGCATAGGAGGACATGGCAGGGCAGGAGCTGAAGATGAGCTACATCAACACAGAGAGGTGCAACCCCCCCACAGTATCTATGTCAAGGGATTTACTCCCACCTGTGATGTGGGGGAAGAAGGTCCAAACACGGGGCCTGTTTGGCTCAGTCCTCTGTCACCCGCAGTGTAGCCTTAGATGTATATCATTGACCTTTAGCTGCAAATCAGCACTGTGCAAGCAAGTTGACTTAATTACGCATAATGAAATTGCTTTGTATACCTCATCATACTCAGCCCAGCTGTGAAAAGGAAGGATTTAACTATGGGGCTGCATCTCTGCCTTGTGGGTTCCAGGGGCATCTCTGGAGCCATCCCTCATCCTTCTCCCCTCTCCCCTGCACACTCCACTGAGGCTGGCAACTCTGTCGGCTGTTTCCATGGCACACCAGCAGCATTTCAGAGGCAGGGCAGGGAAGGCAACCTGGCAGGAATGGAAGCAGGGACTTTTTGGTGCATGCTAATGAGATGGTGCCTGGCAGAGAATGGAGCCGGCAGGGGTGGGCACACAGGAGCTGAGCACTGCTTATCAGTCCTCTGCAGAAAAGGGCTCTCATAGAGAGGGTGGATGCTAAATAAACAAATAAGACAGACATCAAACACCTCAGCTTCCCATGGTCTATGGCCCGTGTGCCTGCCTGGGGCTCCCATCAGTGTTTCCCCCCAGCAGCTCATTAGCAGAGCGGCTGCTCTGAAGCAGGATGCTGCAGGCAGGCAGAAGAGGGCAGTGACTGGGGGTGCTGAGATTGTTTCTTGCCCCAGATTAAATTGCCTTGGAAACTAAATGCTGCTGTAGTCACAGACCTGGAGTCTTGGGGCTGGAGGAAGGCCTGTTGGTGTGATAAGGAAAGGCTTGTGCTGAGAGAGGGCTGGAGGACAGAAGACCACTTATCTAGGTCTGAAGCCAAAGGCAATACAGCTCAGGACATGGCACAAATGGCGCCAAGTGTCCTCTCATGTCTGCCGACAAGTAACACTTGAAATCACAAAGCCTAAACAAAAGCTCTCCCTAAAATGGTATTTTTTGGCACAGAAAGGACTCAAGCCAGCCAGTGACAGCCATCAAGCAGGCAGGGATCCTCCTGGCACGGTCCTCCTTGGGTGAGTTGCTGCTTCAAGACAGCATTTTCTGGAAAGTACTGAAAAATGGGGGCACAAATGGATGTGAGAGGCTGGGATCAGATGGGGTTAGCAGACACTAGGTAGCTAGGAGAGAAGTAGAGACTTTATGCTCTTTTTCCAATTGCTCTTCACCATTTTGGGTTCCTCAGCCTGCCCACAAGCTCCTCGTATCCTTCCACCTGCTACATTGCCCATTTTCATCTTGCAGCTCCCCTCACCTGGCTTTTGTACTGGGCAAAAGCTAAGGTACACCACAGTCTCCTGTCTCAGTCTTCTAGCAAACTTTTGTTGGCTCCACAAATTGTGTTTCAGGCCTGATGTGAAGCTTCACTGCAATCCAATCAAACCAATAGTCCCTGGCTGGCTATACCTTTCCTGGAAAAGCCACTTCCAGTGGTGTTATCACTTCAGCAGAGGAGGAACCTTATGAGCCACCTGAGGATGCTTATGCTAATGAGTTCCAGTCCATCATCACTGCTTGTGTTCCACCTGCCTGTACACAAAATCAGTGATTTCCCTCGTAAGATCTCCCTCATTTCCCATCTCTTGCCATTTTGGAAGGACCAGATAATAAATGAGTGGAATGAAAAGGGAAAGAAAGGGTTTAGTCCCAGATAAAAAAGATATCAGCATCATTTAGACTCTGGTGAACATAAAACCAACAAAGATATTTTCTGCCTTTCTTCCAAGATTAGTGATACTTCATGCACTTTTTAGATGAGCCATAAAAGAATGGGAGTGAAGATCATTATCTCTGTTGTACCTGACCCAGAATATCACGTGATTGAGAGCTCAGAAAATCCGTTCAAGGTTTCAGAAGAAGGTAGAAGGACCAAGATAACTTGAAAAGCTCCCATCTGATCACAGGGAAGTTGAACACCTGGTTAGTACTTTCCCACAGACCAAGCATCAGCAGTGATCAAATTCACCTCTATCCCCCATCCAGAAAAAAGCCCAAACCCTTTCTCCTCAAAGCCAACATTAAGAGCAGTTGTCCCTCAGATGGTTGTCATCAGTGGATGGTGAAGAGGCTGAATTCATCATGATGATAGATTTCTCTCTAGGATGCTTTACCAGAAGATCTACAGAGGAGCAGCCAACCTGGTCCATGGCTTTGCTTGATACCCACCTGCTTGCTGTTCTCCATAACATTTTGCCTTTTGAAATCAGCAACAACAACAAAAATCGTCACAGAACTGTACTTAGAGGATAAATATTATTCTCTTGAGTGTCTCTATGTAATGATGCATCCCCAGTGCTGCCTGGACCCACCTCCATCCCACCTCTCTTTCCATACCCTCCCCTGTAGAGCAAACTGGGTTTATCAGTCTCCTAACGATGCTCATTCTCTCCATTTATAGAAGGAGGGTGAAAACTGGAGAGTCACCTCTTGTCTTTCTGTCTCTTTTAAGTCTTGATGCTCTTATTTCTTTCTTTCCCCTGCCTTCTCTCCTACCCCCACATACTACCATCCTTTGATGAGCCGCACTCATTAAAGACTGAAGGGGATTTGCCACATGTCTCTTGCAAAGGTCCGGAGGCAGGAAACTTTAATTGCCAGATTTTTCACATAGGGTGTTAAAATTTATTAAAGTCAGTTTCTCTGATTTTCCTTTAATGAGATGACAACTGTGCCTATGAGATAACGTTAGGTTCTACTGGTGGGAAACTCGCAGAGAGGGTTTAAATAATCAGAGGAAGAGATAGACAAAAGGAAACCCGAACCTGTGCTAGATCTCATGTCTTAAAGATTAACTTCACAGCTTAGAGGTAAGAAACTAGGATCATTCTTCAAACAGTGCCGCATGGCCAGGGATGTTCTTTTTAAAGGACTTTCCTTGGGAAATGGAGCAGGAGGCGAGCTTTTAAAGTTGTTTGATTTTCAAGACACTTCTGACGTTTCAGCCACTGTTTCTCCAGGAGCATGGCTACCCCTGTGAAAACAAAGAGAGGATGAACACGACTTTGGGTTCATCTGGCACCTAAGGACATGCATTGACCGCAACTGCTTGTGCTCTATTTTACCTAGGGGAAGGAGCTACTCACTGTATGCTCCAGCAGCCCCTGCCAGCACTGGGGCATCAAAGAGAGCAGAGGGGCTAAACCCAGTGTTCATGAGTCCTTGCAGCACAAGTCAGTGTACCCCTGAGCACATAATCCCACTGACAGTGCACAACCAGCTAGAAGCAGGACCACACTATTCCAAGTGAAAAGAAAACCCCTTCCCAGTCAGGATACCCTGAAAGCATTGAAGTTGTTGAGAAAGAAAAAGAAGCCTGAACATCTTCCCCTTTGCCACCCTGGGTGCTCTGCTCCTTCAGCTTCATTTTCCCCCTCCTTCTTTTACTTGGTGCTACCTTCACACTGGATTTTGTTGCCCTACTTTTGTCCAGCCTTCTCCTAGAGATAAACGCTATTTTCAATTAACAAGACTTGACTGCTGAAAGCAATAGGAGGCAGTTCATTTAGCGCCAGCGAATTAATTGAAACCTAAATGTACATAGTCAGTGTATTGCTGGGAGAGCAATTATCCCAATCATTTGGCCCTTGCCAAGCAAGGCAGCATCTGCAGCACCGCAG
>JAVHNF010055951.1:0-22360 GCA_034783455.1 Micropsitta finschii
GCTCTTGCAGGGGGGTTGGACTAGATGATCTTTTGAGGTCCCTTCCAACCCTTGGGATTCTGTGATTCTGTGATTAAGGACACCAAATCTGACAGGATTCTGCATAACTAGTAACAACATTGTAGCCTGAAAAATACACATCACCAGAGACAAAACCAGGTAACTCTGGCAAACAAAACCCATCCTGCAAGCCATTCTGTTTGCTGTAGTGTGAAAAGGCAGCGTTTACATGCTTGTCAGTTTATGTGGTGAAGGGGATTTGTGGGTTTAAATTCCTCCAAATGTAGCTTAAATAGGTGAAATTCTCATGGGGAAGCTGCTGCTTTTAGTGGTAAAGCAGCTATCACAGTTCATATACATAAACTGCAGATGATCTGGCAATTGTATGCAAATGTTTCAGTCCACAAACTCCAGTAGCAGACTTCACATAAAAACAGCCCCATAGATAAATCTAGAGGACTAAACTCAAACTTCCAAAACATTACTGAATACTAACGTAGGGGGTTATACCATTAGCCAAAATATACACAGAAAAGCAATTTATATTTTATATGATGGAAAGATCTCATATTAAGAACTCGTGATAGCTACACCCATAGAAGTTGTAGTAAACAGTAGGTTGAAAAATTTATTGGGATCAAAACCTACTGCAGCATCTTTGACAACATTTTTGAATGATTCCGTAGACCAGCACAGAAATATTCTATGTACTAAGTAATTTTTTAAAATAGCCCAATACATAATCATAACATGAACAGGCAATTTTTGTTTCTAAAATTGGCCATGTGAAATCTAGCTAAAAGGCAGTCATACATTCCTGTGCCTGTGCACAAATATCATGTAAAAGCATTTCAGTTGGCCTTAGCTACTTGCTTAATTCCATGGAACATAACTACATTTTCGGGCTCTTGCAAAATTGTTAGATTGAGTTATCATAAAACAAACAAGCCAACAAACCCAGCAATAAATGCAGCCCTGCACAGCGGTTTTCAGAGGCCACTGAAGGCACAGTAAATCCATTCTGAAGTAACTCATCCTGGCCAGCCATTTGTTTTTACACAATGCAATAAAAATAAAAAATAGAATCCCTGAAAATCTTCCAGGAATTTTCAGAGATGTGGGTGGAAGGCTTGTTAGGGTGGTGGGAGTCCCATGGAGAGGCTCTGCTCTCCTGGGCTTCTGTAACTGAGGTAGTGCTGAGACTTGAGCTGGGACCGTCACCACCATCAGCCCGCAGACTAGCTAGTCAGCTACATTTAAAGAAACCTAGAATAGTTAGGGTTAGAAAGGACCTTAAGATCATCTAGTTCCAACCCCCTGCCATGGGCAGGATCACCTCACACTAAACCATGCCACCGAAGGCTTTATCCATCCTGGCCTTGAAATTCTATCTATCTATATCTATCTATCTATCTATCTATCTATCTATCTATCTATCTATCTATATCTATCTATCTATCTATCTATCTATCTATCTATCTATCTATCTATCTATCTCTATATCTATCTATCTATCTATCCATCCTTTCTATCCGTCTATTTATCCTTCCTGTCCATCTATCCTTTCTGTCTGCTTGTTCCTTCCCTCCATCCAGCCTTTCCATCCATCTAGCCCACGCAGCCGTCTGTCTGTCCTTTCCATCATTTATCCATCTTTTCTGTCTATCCTTCCTATCCACCCTCTGTCCTTTCTATCCACTTCTCCATCCTTTTTTTCCACCTCTCCTTCCTGTCTCATTCTGTCCTTGTCCCCCCCATCCTTATCCCAATGGGGCTGAGCCTCCCAGTCCCCCCATCCTTACCCTGATGGCTTTGAGCCTATCAGCCCCATCCTTATCCAGACGGATTTGCCCCATCCCAGTTTCCAACCGGTTTCCTGCATGTTCAATGATCTGAACTGGCCAGTAGAGGGGCTGGGAGGGGGTTCGGACAGGCCAGCCCTGGACACCAGCACCTGTATTAATCCCTCCATCCCCAGTGATAGCGGGACAGGGACCAAACCCCACCCTGGGGTGGGCAACACCACAACCCCCATCCCACCCCGGGGTGCTTTGTAGAGGGGTGACACCGAGCCGTGGCATTCACAGATGTCCCCTTGTGCTTCCAGCTCCGGGGATCCGGAAAAGCACCGGCACGGCCGTGATTTAGGACCGGCGGCTCCCTGGGAGGCATCTGCCTCCTGTCAGGGCTTTGTTCCAGGCGGCCGCTGCAGTTCTTTGTCCGCGCCGCGCTCCCAAAACCGGGAATTCCACCTTTTTTTTCCCTTTCCCCACGGCTTTGCAGGGAAAACAGAGGCAGGGAACAACAGGAACACGATGGTGTGAAGCACTGTAATCAGGATTTCACCTTGGGTTTAAGGGTTGGGATGCTGGGGGATGCAGCCACCTCCATCCCCAAATTCACATCTCTCTTTCCCAAACAAATATCCAGTGGGATCCATTTGGGTTAGAAACAGCCCAAATTACAGCAGAGGAGATTTTCTTCATGGCTGCTTGGCCAAAATGCTCCTGGAGCATCCCCTACACCCCAGCCAGGCCCTATGGGATGTGTGAAAGGGAGGTGAGGGTTGAGACACCCCAATTCCTCCTGAAGCTTTGGATTTAATCCCGTTTTGCCCAAACCAGGATGCAGCAGCTCCTTAAGAGGCATCTTTCCCCCAACCCACCATTTCCTATGAGTGATCCCAAGGCGTGGGTGAGGCCTGGATGAGGCAAGACGGGTTTTGGGCAGGATTCCCAGCTCCATCCCCCGGGATCAGGGCTTTCCAGGGAGATCCTCCTTCCTCCACAATGGGATGCTCCATTTTCATCCCCCAATAAAACAACCTTCTTTCCTTCCACCAATTTATCTGCAGCATCTCCTGCAGCAGCACTCCCAAAAAGATGCCAAGATTAGAAAACACCAAGAGGATGATGGCAAAATAGCTTTTTCCCATTATTTTCCAAACATCTTTTTACCTATACCTCACTTTTTAACATGGATGCTTTATTTCCTGCAGGGAAAGACTCGTTTTTGGTGAAGAAACCCCAAATCTGGCCACTTCCAACCTCAAGGTGAACATTTAAGAGCATTTGGCTGTGGGTCCAGCTCTGGTTACAGCAGTTTTGACCCTTGTGGCTCATTTTTACCCCCAAAATCTGCATTTTCTATTGAAAACAGTGGAAATTGATTCCATTTCTATTGGAATCGATGGAAAGAGAATTCCTGGACATTTTGGGATCCTGCATTTCACCTCTTTGAAGCCACTCAGGATCCAGCTCCGCTTGTTCACTTTCTTTTTTCCACACCTAAAAATCCCCATTGCAACCAGCTTCTGGTTGCCCAGCATGGAAAAATCACCCCAAATCCCAACTATCCACCCCGAAGCATCTTTCCTCCACCTTTCCTGTGCTTGTGAGCCGACATTTCTGCTCCTTGCGACGAGAGGAGGTGAAAGCGTTGCCGATGGGAGCGGGGTGGAGGTTGGCTCTGTCCCTCTAATAGATCATTTTTATTTCCTGTTGTAACTGACAAATTGTTCCGTATTTTATCTCGGATCCCTCCAGGCAAAGGGGCTGCGGGAGGTGCTCTTTTATTTTTTATATTTTTTTTTTTTTTTGTATTACCTAGAAAAAAGGGGGGGAAAAAAGGGAAAAAAAAAAGTCATAAAATGCAATAATAAAATCAGAAAGAAAGTTAAAATAGTCCAAAAGACCAAAGCCGCTGGTAATGAGCACCGCAGAGATGCTCTATAAACCACAGCAAGGCTGCAGGGATAGCAAAGGAGGGGGGGGATAAAAAGCAACCAGGATGAAATTCCACCCCCCCCCCCCTTTCCCCTTAAAACCTGTTATCACCTCCCCAAACCCACTGGGGGGATTTTCGCTGTGCCCAATTGCCATCATCAGGTGCAAACACAGCCCGAATCCCACTTATTTCCCCATAAACCAGCGTCGTTCCTAAAAAACACCCTCCTTGGGATTAAAAAGCCCTGATTTGATGATTTTTTTTGCTATGCAAAGCTTGGGTTCTTCTCCTTAAACCACCGTTTCCGTCAGGATTCTAATTGTCTTTGGAAAGGTCAGGCGCTGCTCCTTCCCCCACCGCTTGCTTTATCTGCCCCTTGAGAACACCGGCGTTGGCTCATTCCGCTTGAAAATCCGCTGCTTTTGGGGGAAATATCCCGTTAATAACATTAAAATGAGATGAGAAAAATAAAAGAGGGTTTTTTTTTTTTTTGGAGGGGGAGGTTTCTGGTCTGAAATCCTCAGATGGCTCCTGCCCATCCAAAATGGGCTCCAGGCTCCTCACAATGCTCCTCCATGGCAATTGTTTTCCCTATATCCATGGGGTTTGCCCCATTTTGTGGAGATAGGTGGGATTTTGCGCACCCGATTTAACTGGGGGGTTTAATCAAAGCAGAAACCCCTCTGCATCCATCCAGTTGGTACCAAGCTTGGGCAGACGTTCCTGATAGGACAAAGCATCCCTTTCCCACCCCCCCTTGGTCACGAATGCCTCAAAATCCCTGAGAATTGCTCCATTTTCCATTTTGTGCTCCTTTTCCTGCTCTTCCTGGGGTGTCATTTGGGATGAAACTTTCCCTTTTAGGGGTGGCGAGATGAAATAAAGGGACATTTTGGTGGCCACCGCTCTGCTTTCAGTAGCCACCCTGCAGAAAGACACCCATATCTAAGACCCGTTGAGACCTTTACGGGTGTTTTTGGGTGGAAACCCAACATTTTCCAGCCTGAAAAGCCAGATTCCGGGGGTGGGGTGGGGGGTGGGGGTGTGGAAGGAAGGAGCAAACCCCCATCTCCCGATGCCCCATGGCTTGGGGATGCTCCACGATGCTTCAGGCCTCGACGGGCTTCTCCCCCCCCTCTCCAGCCTGGCTGTGTCCACCTTGCAAATCTCCTTCTTTTTATGGGATATTCGATCCGTTTGGAGCATTTCTGACTTGTTTATAAATATCCTTGTCTATAAATAGCTGCACGGGGAGAAAGGAGCTGTTAGCCCAGGGCGCTTCCATCAGCCTAGGGAGCTGCAGGTAAATAAATCCAAGGAGGAAACAAGATGCTCCTCTCTAGCATCGTGGGGAATATGGATTCAACAGGCAAAGAGGCTTCTTCTTGGAGATAAGGGAAGGAGAAACGGCAGCTGTAGGACACCCATTCCCCTGGGACTCTCATCCCTCCCCATCCCTGTTTTATCCCGGCTGGAAGAGGCAGCTCTGGCTCTGCGGCAGCGTGGATGGATCCCGGTTTTCCAGCCCGCCTTCGACAGGGGGAGCGTTGTGCCCGCGCATCCGCAGCCCTGCGTGTCCTTGCTCGCAGCACCGAGCATCACAGAGCCCATGGCACCCCCGCAGCGCCCCGGGGTGCTCCTGATCCCCCCCCATTCCCCTCTCCCAGCTCTTATTTCTTAATCCTCTTGTCAAAATCGAGCTGAACGTGGCCAATTCAGGGAGAAAACCTCTAAATTATCCTGAATGAGGCAGCTGGGAAAACGGGAGACACGGCACCAGTGTCCTCTGCAGAGGGCAAAACCTCGTATTAGACTCTAGAGAAGCCAAGCAGAAGGCAGTGAACACCCGGGGGAGGGGCAATCCCAACCGATGGTACTTTGCAGCTTGGTCAAATCCTGCTGTAAGTGCTCTCCAAAGGGGAAAATCCTGCAAAATCCTCCGCTGGTGGCCAAGCAGCATCACCACGGATCCAGGACCCGGTGATTGTGGGTGGAGAAAAGCCCAGAAAAGGTGGAAACAGAAACGAAAACGATTGAAATCCCCCTTTTGGTTTGTGCTGACAGGGAAAGAAAAAAAAACCAAAAAGGCAGGAAAACCAAAAAAGCCCTGACTAACTCTGTTTTATTTGCTGATCAAAAGGAAAACGACTCGCTGCAGGCAAGGAGGGAGCGGGCTTTGGAAGGGCGTTCGGTGGCAAAGGAGGCATCTGAAGGTTTGCATAAGCCAAGAGGGTTTTACCTCTCCAGGGTGCATTTTCTGGGCAGCCACCTCCTGTCTGGGCTCTGCTTGTCCCAGCTTGCTGCTGTGCCGGCGTTTTGGGCTCTGCAGCGGGTTGGGCTCCTTTGTCCCCCTTCCAAAGCAGCCCGGATGAGGGAAAACGGGCACATGGGATGAGTCCCTGTGTGGAAATGTGGGTGCTTGGGGGAATTTGTGCAGGGTTGGGGCTGCAGAGGGACCGCAGAGCTGGTGTGGGACCTTTCTGGGTTTCCTTTTGTATGGGGAAACATCCCCACCTGGGTTTTGCTTGTGCCCCATCTCTATCTTGGCTTTGCACCACAGGAACATCCCCACCTTGACTTGGCTCTTGCACGGCAGGAGCAAGCCCACCTCACCTTGATTTTTGCACTGGAGGAACCTCCCAGCCTTGGGTTTGCGTTTGCACTTAGGATCCTCCTTAGCTTGGCCTTGCTTTTGCACCAGGAGAGCATCCCCACATTGCCTTTGCTTTTGAACCACTAGACATGCCCACCTTGCCTTTGCTTTTGCACCATTGAACATCCCCACCTTGGATTTGCTCTTTCACCACTGGACATGCCCACCTTGGCTTTACTCTTGCACCATTGAACATCCCCACCTTGGCTTTACTCTTGCAACATTGAACATCCCCACTTTGGCTTCACTCTTGCACCACTGGACATCACCGCCTTGGCTTTGCTTTCACACTGCAGGAGCACCCAACCATCCAAGCAAAGCCAAGCAAAGACTGTTCCTGCACCCACTTTGCCCCAACCTCTCCACGAGCTCCATCGGGTGATTCTCTGCCAGAATTACACGGGGATGCCAAAGGGGAAGAGAAAAAATGGAGGAAAACATGTGGGGAGAGCACGTTTCTCCTTGTGCTCCATCCCGAGCGGAGCCAGGCGCAGCGGGCGGCTGTAGCCTGTTGTGGCTTGTTCCCTGTATGCGGAGTTTACGGATGCGTTGGTGAGGTTCTGCCTCCCTTTGGGGCTCTGCGAGGCTCCAGAGGCTCTGCAGAGCAATTACCCCCTTCCTCACTCCCGCGAGGATTTCAGCATTCCTGCCAAAACCAGCTCCAAATTTCCCTGCCTGCCCCAAGCGGGGCTGGATCCTTCCTCCATCTCCTTCCCGTTTCCAGGCGGGATGGAGCCCCCTCGCATAGGGCAGGCGGAGGAAGTCCCGTGGCTTTGCTTTTAGCATGAAAACGAAGAAAAGCCTTTAAAAAGGAGGAAACCAACCCTGCCAGGAGCCAAACGGGCACCCGAGCAGCGGCCGTGCAATCACCCCAGCGTTAACCTGTAATTACTGCCCTGATGAAATGCAAACAGGTTTCAGTCGGTGGAAAGTCCGTCTCGCCTTCCTCTATCTCGGTTTAATTGGCTCTAATTTGCATGAACACAATTATCGGCCGCGTTTTGCCTCTGGAAAGGTTGGGAAAGTTATGGAAATGTCTGGAATAAAGAAGGGATTCGTGAATCACCGGCATCGGTAGCTGTGTTGTGCATGGGAAGAGCTGGAGCCTTTGTGTCTTGGGGTGTAAAGCTTGAAACATCCCATGAGGTCAGAAAGGGAAGGGGGAGGATGGGGTTTGTCTGGAGACAGAGTCAAGGACTGGTTTTGGGGGGTGGAAATAGGTACCTTGATGCCCTATGATGGGATGGGGGATGGGGAAGCCAGGCCCAAGCGTCACCTTTGTGGCTTGGAATGAATCAGTTCGGAGAAAAAACACTCCCTCAATCCCCACAGCACTTTAAAAGGGGAAAACTGGGGTGAAAGAACCTAAACCCAGGGTGCCCAGCCCATTCCCAGCCCGGCTGCACCATCCAGACAGAAGCAATCCTGGCAATCCAAGCACATGTTTTTGCCTTTCTCTTTTCTCCCCCTTATTTGCCTTTTCAAGCCAAGAAAAGCACCGTGCACAGCGCAAGAAAAACCACCCAAACGCAACAAAGCAGCCCCCAAATCCCCCTTGCGCATCCCATCGGCCTCCGGCGGGATTCCGGGGGCTCGGGGCGGGCGCCCATGGGAGCTCGGCCACGTGGCAGCGTTTAGGCGAGAGCCGTAAATCACAACCAGCTGCTGAGTGGGAAAGGCAAAGGAGAAACCCCGCGGCGGCTGCGGTTGGAGCAGCCTCATGCTCAAAGCCTCCTCGGGGTGGGAATGTCTCGGGGTGCTCCCTGTGCGCCCCCCACTTCGGGGGCACGCAAAGGGATGTGACCTCCACCCCCCCATACACGAGCACTTGGCTTTTGGGTGGCCTTGCACGCGTGGCATCTCCAAGCACCTCCAAACCCAAATGGTTTTGATTTTGGGGAGGGTGTTTTCCAGGAGCTCTTGTTCCGGCCAGTGTTTATTCAGCTCCTAAATGATTTGGGAGCATCCCAAGTTAAGTCGCAGCACCGTGCCTCTTGCTATGCGTGCTGTGGTCACTAGATGGGGAGATAACAGCTTAGCAAGAGCGTGTGGAGCTGCTGCCTGCTCCTGCCTGGCTGCCAGAGCTCCTCCAGCGGGTGCTGGGGTGCGCTGATGCAATGAGCACTCATTGAGCTTCATCCCAGCATGTCCAGGTCCATTGATTTATGGTCCAGGGTTTGTCCTAGCTCCATGGCTATCTGGATCCTGCTGCTCCCAAGGGTGGGAGATGATGGAGGGTCCTCCCAGCCCCTGAACATCTGGCCTAACACCAAAACCCAAAAGGAGAAGATGCAGGAGATGCACTGAGGGCTTCATCAGCAGGAATGCGGTGCCGCATTCTTCCTCTCCAGGAGGTGAAGAGCATGGTGAAGCCACTGTACAGCATCCCTCCCACAGCCTCCTTATCCCTGTATCCCCCTTCCCGAGGGCCAAAATGGTCCCAGTTTGGGGCACTAAGCCATCCCTTCCATCCACCCATGGTAAATCCTTGGCAGTGAGTGTGGAATAGCCCTCTGGAGCTGTATCTTCCCAGTGTCACGAGGCTTCTCTCTATCTCGCCTCCCCAGAGCATGAGTTATAATGTGCAATAAAAAGAAAATCAGTGCATTGATGCCAGTTAGTGTGACTAATCCAAGCCCCAGCCTATTAACTGGTGAGTGGAGCATCCGTCTTGGCTCTCATTAGAAACTCAGCCAGCTACCCAGGGATAAATCTTTCAGCACATGGGGGAGCACAGCTCAGTAGTCGGAGCATCCAGGTTACCCGGGTTTTGCCTCTGGAGCTGGATTTGGGGCTTTGAAGGAGCCAAATGGCATCTGGGCTCTGGGGGATGCAGAGGGAGGGATGGGGATGGATGGGAATGGGGAGCTGGTGTGTTGCAGGTGAGGAAGCAGAAGGAGCCCCCAGAGCATCCCATAGGTATGGAGGTGTGGAAGGGAAACTGAGGTACAGATCAGTTAGTGCTTAAGCAGCGCTGGATGGCATCGCATCACCAATGGCACCCCATCAGCACCAGCATCCCACCTCCAACAGCATCCTGTTGCCGACAGGATCTCATCACCACCAGCATGCCAGCATCAACAGCATCCCATCATTAACAGCATCCCATCACCAACAGCATCCCACCACCAACAGCATCCCAACACCAACAGCCTCATCCACCCTTCCCTGAAGGACACAGCGACTCTGCCGTGGCGCCGCTCTCGTGCACGTGCTCTTATTTGCTTTACCTCCGCTCTCTCCATTAATCTCTCATGATTTATGGGGCTCAGTTATTTATCTCCTTCTCCCTCCTCTGCCAGGCTGGACTGGAAGGTCCACACCTTTTTATTGTGCAATAAAACCCGTACAATGAAGAGGATTTCGTGAGGTTTTCCAGCAGTGGGGGAGCAAAGGGATGCTGCAGGAGGCTATTCAGGGACTCAGGACACCCCAGCCACCCCTGTGAACAAGCAAGGACTCATGGATGGAGGCATGACCCATCCAGATCACCTCCTGGAGATGTTTGGTGGCATCTTGCAAAAGATGGGCTGGCAAGAAGGAACGTGGGTTCTCGTGCCTCAGTTTCCCTCCTGGCCCTATGCATTTGGGCATTTCAGGTTTACTGATGGGGACATAGAATGGGTTGGAAAGGACCTTAAGATCATCCTTCCATTAGAGCAGGTTGCTCCAAGCCCCATCCAACCTGGCCTTGAAAACTGCGAGGCATGGGGCAGCCACAGCTTCTCTGGGCAACATGTGCCAGGGCCTTCAGCACCTTCACAGGGAAGAACTTGTGCCTTATATCTAACCTGTTTCAATCTGAACCCATCGCTCCTTGTTCCATCACTCCAGTCCCTGATGAAGGTCCCTCTCCACCATCCCTGTAGCTCCCTTCAGGCACTGGAAGCTGCTCTGAGGTCTCCACGCAGCTTCTCTTCTCCAGGCTGAGCAGCCTCCGTGTTCTCAGCTGTCTTTGCCCCTACTCATCCTCATGGCCCTCCTCTGCATTTGCATGTGGGGATGTGGTGGGGATACCTCTCAGCCCAGTTATGACCACGGTGGTGTGGTCACAGTGATCCCCCCTTCCCTTCCTAAAGCAACACAGCTTGGTCTGGACCCCCAGATTCACTCCCTTCAATTCAAACAGGCCTCCACAAGCCCTTCCTCCCTGTCAAACTCTGCCTCCAAACCCCACTTTTGTCTTGGATTTCAAATAAAATCCCATTACATTTGCTCCCAGCCTGGTGCAGATGCTGGCTTCCAGATGACCGGCATTTTACGGGAATACCTCCCTATTAAGCTGCCAGTGCCAGCTCTGCATTGGCCAGGAGCGTTGATTTAAAAGCACCTTTCGGCTGTTTAACATAAAGCTCAATCAATAGAAAGCAGGTTGGAATCAATTTGAGAATACCCAGATCCAGGGCCTGGCTGCTATAAATCCATATCCAAATCAGACATGGAATTAAACAGGTGCAATCTGGAAGGGAGATGGTGAGTTAAGATTTTCCTGCGTGTTTCTGAATAGGGCCAAAGGACTGGCTGAGGATCACAGATGTTCTCATCTCACGCTGGTTGCATCGCTCTGGCACTGCCTGAAGAGCAGCAGCTGGGTTTGAAGGGCAACGCAGGGTAGGAGGAGGTGGGAAGGGGCCTCTGGTCCCTCGATGCCATCTAGGAGACAAGTCTCTTGTTGAGGCTCTTTGGTGTGTCACAGTGGGTTGGAAGAGACCCTGAAGGACCATTGGACCAACCTTGGGCCATTAATGATGACCAAGGCTTGAAGACATCAAGGATAGTGATGCTAAGGATGAAGATTGTCCACTTGCCCCAGAGCTTCCACCATCCTTATCCCATGCAAGCATCAAGAGCAAGGCTACAACAGAGAGTGTGAAGACCTTCATGATGGCTCCTCTGCCTTGGTTTCAGTGTTACCCCTCCAGGAGGACAAGTTGGAGAATGCCCTTGGCTAGAAACTAGTGCTGAAGTGAGAGCCAGCCAACACATCTTGAACTTGGATGATGTCCTCTCCAGCCTGGAGCAGACCTCACCATTGATCTTGAATTGGCTGATATGGGGAGGTTTTCTGAGCCACCTGCACGTCGCAGCAGACAAGGAGCCAGCATCCTGCTGCCTGCCACCAGACCTCTTCCTGGTGACCTAAATCTTTGTGGGAGCACACTGTAAAATCCCAAGCATGGAGGTGTTTTTACAACCCCCCCCCTTTCCCATCACAGCTGCGGCTGAGGCCAGCGTGGAGCAGTGTCCCCGCAGGGAGCTGGCCATCGCCTCTTGGCCGGGGCTCATCTGGCATTGCCGCGTGTGAGTCGTCGCCTTGTCAAGAAGCTGGAGTGTCTCCAACCTGATGTTTCTCATTTCGTTGTCAGCTCCTTGCCAGCATCCAGCTTCATTGGCTTTCTGACCGCAGCGGGAGCATCCGTCGGGTGGGAGAGACCTGCCAGGGTGGGTGGTGGTTTCATCCTGACCGCTGCTGAGTGCCTCCCAGCCTGGGCTACCCACCCCTTGTGCCCCTTTTTCATTGTTTTTTTTTTGTAGAAATAAAGGCTATGAAGGTTGAGCTGTGGTCTCTGGATGGTCCCAAAGCACTTCTACTACCACTGAGGACATACGTAGCTTTTGGCAGGGTGCACGTGTGGTAGGATCAAGACATGTCGGCTCCCAGGATCGTTGCACGCGCATGTTGCACACGCACATGGTCACATCCGAGTGATCCTGGAAACTCTTCCCAGCACCGAACACAACATGTTGTTAACTCAGCGGGGTTGACATGTTGGCTGTGAGCCACCATTGTGGGTTCACTGACATGGGGGACCCCACAGGGCTTGTGCCAGCTCCATGTGATGGGGATGCAGCTCAGCTACCCCAACGCAGAGCCCGGCTCCTCATCCTCAGCCAAACAGCAGCTTGGCCAAGCGCCTGCCTCTTCCACCTCGTTAACGTCAGGGGGATTGATGGAGCTTTGGTATGGCCCCAAATGCCTTGACCTTGAAGAATCGACCATTTCACATGGGCTTAAAGGATAAAACGATGCTTGAATATTGGCTGGGCACGAGCTGCCTTATCTCTTCTGCAGGCTGTCGTGTTTGGGGCTATTACAGTAGCATACTGTCCCGCGATCGCTTTATAAGGATGGATGGTTAGATAGAGATAATAAAGCCCAGGAGTATTAAATCTTCACGAGACACCGGCCACACTGCCTCATCCACCAGGCTGAAAAGGGCTATATATGTTTTTCATAATTCCTAATTACTTTTTTACAGTTCTCTCCCATAACTCTGTCCATCATCTGGGTCAAAATCTACAATGTGTGTGGGAGTGAGAGTCATAAAGCTGTGAAAACAAACACTTTGTCTTCGGGGAGATTAACGCACAGTTAAAAGACCCATTTTAACACCCTCTCCATGCCAATTAGTCCATATAATGGGCTCCACTTGATATTTGAGTTGGATTTTCTTGCGCAAGGATACCAACGTGCTTAATTGCCAACACATGATCCCTAATTGGCGGTGGTGTCATCTTGGAGGCTTATGCAAGAGAGAGCAGTGATTTGGGGCTAATCCGAAGAGGATTGGGCAAGGGAATGCTCTCCGAAATTCCAAAAGCCATCCTGGCTGTAAAGAAGAAGACCCTGAATGATCATAAGGAGCAGTGTTGGGCTCATGGTGACTGTGGAGGATATGCCACAGGGGGGATTCTCAGTTGCAAATGGTTGAGGATCCTCCTTTGGGGATGTTTCTTCTGCTTCGATGGAGTTAGGCAGATTGGAGCATCACTGCCTAATCCAGCTGAGATTGGCCTCCAGGTTCCAAGCTATTAGGTGACACACACTCACATGGAGAGAACAATTGCATAAAAAGCCATTTTTTACCCCTTTGGCTCTTCCCTTCTTCTACTTTTAAGATAAATGACATCAGAGAGGTCTCCTAAAACCCCAAACCCAACCAACCCCACAGCCCTCCTGTCCCTCCTCCTGCTCTTTGAGATTCCCTTCAGAACTTACAACTGGTTTCCAAACATCCCATTCATGGGAGCTGGAACGGAGCCACATTTGGCTCCAACGGGACCGTGTCTTTTCTTGGCTGCAGCTGGAGAGATCTGGGGCAAAATATCCTGTGTTTCATTTCTCTGCTGGCTGGAAGGGATGCTGGGCTGGAGGGATGGGGCGGAGGGAAGGATTTTGCCCCCAGAGAGGAAGCCGAAAACCATAACTCCTTGTGAAAGAGATATTTTTGGAAGGTTTGCCTGGGCTGGTGGGGCTGGAATGCGGCTCCTCACGGCCAGTGACAAGGAGGAATTATGCTGGGACAGAAAATGGCCTTTCTTCACCCTCCCGCCCAGCTCGCATCAGGGCTGACACCCAGTATTATATATATACACATATAGGAGATGAACTGCTGTGGCTGGGTTTGCTCGGGAGCAACATCATCCCTCCCAGAGGTCCTGTCCCATATTGTCTTGCACAGCAGCACCATCCTCTCCCCATTACCCCACATCCTTTTTCTAGCCATGAAGAGCCACTTGCTTCTCTAGATGGGGCCACTGGCAGAGCTTTTCCACCCTCTATTCCCTTCCCAGGGGCTTTTTGCTCTGAATTTCTTTCTTTGCTTTTGATCAATCCATCTGAGCAGGAAAGCAGCCCCTGAGCAGGAGAGATCCAGGTTTTGTCTCTTAAAAACTAAAATCTGGTTGCTCTGGTTGCTGGCAAGGGATGGGTCCCTAATACCTCCCTCACCCTGAACAGCCCAGGGCTCCCCACCCATGCTGGGAGGACTGGGGAGGAGAGAAACAGGCAAGGGGAACCTTTGGGGGATGATGTGGTACTTGAGCATCCACATTTCCTGTGGGTTTGGGGTCTTGACTTGTTTCTTTCTATGATTCTATGATTCTATGCTTCTATGATTCTTGATTGTGACCCCATGGAAACGACCTAAGGCAGAGCTGCAGGGGGGTTATCCCTGATGGATCACTGGGGTTATCCCTGTGAGGAGGGAGAGAGCATATGGGGTTTGTAGCTCGGAACTAGAAGGGGGAAAAAACACGCATGGGAAGGGAAGAGGGGAGGAAAAAATGAGAAGAAAAGGAAAAAAACCCATTAGGAAAACGAAAGCAACTGGTGACGGAATTGCTCTGGTTAAACATCTGCACAGCGTTATGGACACAGCACTGTCTTCAAACCAGGCACGCTGCCCCAGCCGCTCTGCTTTGCCTCTCCCAGGCTGGGGGAGCTTCTCCCTGCTCTCCCGCTCCGCTCTAATGAAAGCAGCAGCTTTTATAAATAGCAGCTGAGAGGTCCTGGATGGGAATTCGCCTGATTTAACGGTCCTCTATCTACACAAAGCATCGGCAGCTCCTGCAAAGAGGAATCAAGCGGGAGCTGGCATCCCGGGTGCCCCAATCCTGGTCTATCCGGGAGGTGGGAAACAATGGTCCAGGGCAGGGCTGAGTTTCCATCTCAGGAGCTTGATGGTACCTCTGTCACCTTCTGACTCCCCACGGGTAGGCTTCATCATCTCTAACATCAGGAGCTCCTCGCAGAGCCATGGAAAAGGTGTATTTTGGTCAGGCTTTCCTCTGCCTCCGCTGCCGCTGGATAATTTAGGGGGTTGTAGGTCAATGACCACCTTGATGCCCGCAGAGATGCATCCTGGGCTGAAATCGGGGCCAGTGACAGGTGAAATCCCACCCATCCTCTCCACGCTTCAGTCCGTGCGGATGGATCTTGAGTTGCTCCTTCACAACAGGGTCCCCAGCAGCGCCCATGCACCCACCCGCGTGGGTGCAGCAAACCCCACCTGCATCCCGCTGGGATTTCAGGAGCACCACGAGGAAGGACCGCAGCCGCCGGGCGTCCCTGCTGCAGTGCGGAGCAGCTCGAATCCCCCGTGGAGGCAGGGATGCTCGGTGGCCAAGCAGCTGTGGGGTGAGCCAAGAAGCTGTTTATATCCAGCAACTTGGAATCTGGCAACGGCTCCATCTGCGCAAAACTTTTCACTTGGCTACCAGGCTGTTTTCCATCCTGGGGTTATTTCTCCAGCTTGGTTCGTGTTTATAGTGGATTAACCTGCTGTGAGGAGCCTAGGTATTATTTATGGCTAATTATTGGCATTTGGCTGGGAGGACTGAAGGAATACGATACCGTGGTGCTTACATGGCTCGTTCCAAACTACGTTCAGCTCCTCCGTCTGAGTGCGCGTGTTTACGATGCCAGCTCACGTTATTTTCATTACCCCCTTTCCACTAATAAACTTTTGCTTGAACCAGACTTGAGAAGAGAAAAAGCCTTTGCAGAAGATGTTTTGGTGTCTTTCCAAAGAGCCATTGTCAAAGAAATCAAGGGTGCAGCCTTACCCCGGCATGGAAGGAGTTCAGCTGCGGTGGATTCGCCGCATTTGCATCGTATTAACTCCGGCTGCCGGCTGCCAAACGGCTCGCTCGTTGCATCTGAAAATAATAAGGCTGCAGGAATAATAGTCCTAAAGTGGATTTTTCAAAGCATCTTTTAAAAATACCAAGGCCAGGCTTGTGTTTGCACTCAAGGCTTTCCTGCACGGTCGGGAGACGCCGTCTGCTTCAAAGGCAGGAAGGCGAAATGTCTTTGGGTCACAGCTCAACCTGGATTGTGTGAGGAAGGAGATGAGCAAGAGGTGGTGTCCTGCAGATTGCAGCCCTGGGACAAGCAGGAAAGGGTTCAATGGAAAAATGTCATCAGTTTGGGAAATTCGGGATGGTTTGATGGTGCTCGAGCGCCATCCTGAAGTGGCAGCGGCGTCTTCTGCTGCTCTGGGTGGAAAAACCCATCCCTTTTGGCCAAGAGACCAAGAAAAAGGTGATTCAGCCCTTGGGCCGCAGTCAAGTCAGCACCAGGTGGCTCCGACGCAGCTGCCTCCACCCAAAATTCCCAAATCCTGCCCCAAAACACAGGCTGATGCTCTGGAAGAGGCATCCTGCCAATGCAACGTTGCATGGTTCAAGGGGAGAAGGCAGAGGCAGTGAAGCAGGGAAGGAAGCTGAGCTTGCGACTGGTTTTGAGCTGATTCTTGAGCACAGTGGCTGGGGAGATGCTCATGGGACCACACAGTGGCAAGAAGAGGCAACACCAAGAGGCTTTTTGACCATCATCCTCTGCAGCTGCCTCTGGTGTGCCCACAGCTCCAGCTGGACGCTGAGGCAAAAATACCCCTTTGCTGACCCATCCCCATGGACATGAGCTCTTCGATCAAAGGAGAAGCTGCACAACCCTACAAGCCATCAGAGACTCCACACTATGTAGAGACACTGGCATACAGGGGATTGAGCAGAGGAGAATTTGGGGGAGCATGGTGATGGTTGGCTTAGGAAAGGACCAGGCTGCTCCCACAGCTTACCCATCACCCATTCAACTCCCTGGAATGACACAAGGTTCAGTGAAGGTGACATTTCCATCCCGACTGGAGCCAGGCACGTCCTAGCACTGTTGGGAACAAAGGTGTCACGGCAGCAGCGCGTCTCCCAGGCTATTTTTAACCACTCTGGGTTCCAAATCCATCCTAAAGACCCCAGCGGAGTGGCTAAGCCCTTCGCGTGATGCTCAACTCCCAGCCCTGAAGCACCTCCAGCCCCAAGCTCCCTGGAAAAGCTTCCCTGCTCTGCCGATGGACGCGAAGGGTGTGTTTGGAAAATGAAAGAAAAAGCAAGTTTTTAACCCATGTAATTATCCCTCTGTAAGTCCTGGCTGCAGCTGGTGGCTCCTTAAGCTCCACTTCCCCGCAGCATCTTCAAAAGTGACAGCATTGAGACCTGAAACATCCTCCAATGGTGACCACATCCCAAGGGCATCCCCCAGCTTGCTGGGCTGCATCCATCAGGAGATGATGCTGGACCTCTCTTCCCAGGTATTTCCCTTCATTGCCTGCTTGGAGAAGATCTCTGGGATAAGGTTTTCCCAAGCTCCGGGCAAAGAGCAACCTGATGACCTCCGAGTCCATACTCGCCTCTGGCAGGAGCCGCTGTTTGTTCCCCAAGCATCAGCACAATGGAACCCTTGATGGCTGCGCCTTGCTGAGCAATTTTTATTTGTTTCTTCAAAATCTTAAATAAACCTGTTTTTTAAAAGCACCTCTGGAACAAGGGAAATGTATTATTATGGTAATTGTCTGTTGCTAATTATACTTATTACTATAATAACCGTTTTGTTGTCACACAAATAAAGTGGATTACATCATTTGTAAGTGCCAGAGGCAAGCGATGGCTCGGGAGCCGCGAGCAGGCGAGTTATGTGGGTTTTCTCCTTGGGCTTGGGTGAGATGATGCCCAGCAAAGGCACCTCCAATGGGGGATCTGCATGGAGCAAACAGGTCTGTTCGATGGGGAGGATGGAGCCTCTGTGGATGCAAAGCTGTTTGTGAGGACATTGAGAGGTGGGTGATGGCGGTAAGACGAGGGGAGCTGTCATTCCTCTGGCACTGCCTTTCCGCTGGCCTTGGCCACCTCCCTCATCCTTGGAAGGATTTTGGGTGCTGTCAGGGATGCGATTGCAAAAGCACCCACTATCTAATCCACCTTGAGGTTGCTTCAATGAGATGCCACCTCTCCTCCCCGCTCACCTATTACTCAGGCGCCTGGGATTCGGGATCCCATGGCCCCGGCTCCACTGGAAAATCCCAAACGCAATGCCGGGAGTGCGGGTCCTCTTCTCCCACCTGGCACCTTCCCTCGCCCAAAGCTGGGAGCTGTGAATGCCTCGGCGTGTTGCAGCAAGCCGGCTTTGCCTGTGTTACCTACGTGGCTGTTCCAGGAGGATGCCGCATGCGCCATCCCAACAGTAGGATTTCGGTCTCGCGTGGTTTTGGGGGCGAGTTTCACCCATCTGCCTTCAACTCTTCGCCCACAACCACCCATCCATCCCCCAGTGAGTGCAACCCTGCCTCATCCCTCCTTTTCATTTCAGCTTTTCCCTTCCAGCCTCATCGCCTGCATAATAAACCACCCTCCCCCAAGCAACCAAGTCCTCATTTTCCAGGGTATTCAGCAAAAGCAGATGTTTTGCCTTTTTTTTTGTGTGTGTGTGTGTCTCTCGCCTCCTCTCTCGCGCTGATGGGCCCCTGGAGCTTATTTTACACGAAAGCAACACAGGTTGATGTATTTTTAAATGGCTTGATTTTATCACCCTGCTTAATGATTTGTCGCGTTATTTATTAGACAGTGGGATATCCAGAGGGATTCATCGCATTAACGTATAAATAATGTGGCAAATAGTTCAATAGAGCCATAAAAAAGGGGATTTAGAAATAAATTGACCTATGTTTGCTACATGTAAACGAAGGTGGTGAATGATAATGTGTGTCATGCCCTTAAGCGTGAAAAATAGGGGCCAAGAATAAATCAGAAAGTTTCTTTGGCAGGTAAAAAAACTGTAAAGCAGAAAAGAGAAACCCCAAACTCTTGGGGGTTTTGCCCCTCTTGTGTCCCCTGCTGCAGCCACACTGGTGTTGGGATGTGGCCGTATATCTCCCACTGGCTCGGAGATGCTGCTCAGCTTCTTGCCGTGAAGGCACGTGGAACTCTGCTCCTACCAGGATCCTGAAGAATCCAGCATGGAGCTGAAATGGTCTTTCACCTACACAATAAATAAGACCCCACGTCCTTATCGACACCCTGCAACGCTGATTAAAGCAATAACCCAACCACCCCGCGTTCCCACGCTGACTTACGAGTTCACAGCATCGCCTGATGTTGGGCAATAATTAATTTGGAATAGATTTTCCCGTTTCCTGAAAATCCCCCTTCCACTGAGGAGCTTTTCCTTCTGCTGTGGAGGCCAAATCCAGCACCGGGGTCATCTGAAATCCCACACACCAGCCAAGCCACCAGCTCCAACCGGCGCCCAGCTTTGGCACCGTTGCCTTGCCTGCCAGAACGATATCTGATCTCGGCGCTGGTGCCAAATGATTTTATTCTGCAGCTGTAAGACAGATCCCTATTTTTTTCCCCCCTCTTTTACAACGTGCTACAGTTTAATTATTTAACACCACAGGGGTACAGGAGATGACACAGCCAGTTGCGAACGAGAGCGAGCCAAGCTCGTTGATGGATGGGCTCGATGGAGGATGGATCGTGGTGCCAAGCAGAAAAGGAAAAGGGGATTTTCTACTGGCATACCAAGGCATTGCTGGGAGAGCGGGAGAGAAGAAGTGGCCACCCCCAGGTAGATCTCAGTCCCCCCAGAACCTCTTGGTTGTTGGCACCAGCCTAACTTAGACCATGGGGTGACTGCAAATGCCGGAGCTCAGCGCTTCAAAATGTTGAGGTTTGCAACCTCCAGACCCAATTTCCACAGTTCTACAAAACTGGAAAACGAAAAAATCCTGCAAAATTCCCCCCAGGAGCCTCCAGCACAGCCCAAGCATCCTGGGACTGCCAGGTTTTAGCATCAAACCCCCGGGCAGAGCCAGGCTTTCCTCTGTGCCTGGTGCTGGCTGCAAACCCAGGGCTCCAGCTTTGGCCTCGCTCCCTCTTCCCTTGCCAATGCGGTGGGATCCGAGGCTCGAAGCTGGTGAGTTAAACTCACCTCCTCCTCCTCTGTTGCCTCCACTCTGCACGCATGGAGCCGGCATCACTCACGGCCATGGGCTGGGAATGTCACCGTTGCCTCAGTTTCCCCTGCTCCAGCTCACAGACCCGCTGTTGAAGGGCACGAGGAAGCTTACGGATATAAAGAGAGTCATATTATTTGCACTGCAGAGGAGCTTAAGAGTTGAGCAACCAAATATGCTCCCTCTTTTACCAATAGAAGCCCTGTAGAGCGGTTATCATCTCCCAGCCATGTTTCTGGGTCTTGCTGGAGCAAGCAGCAAACCTCTTCCTCCCCCAGCTTTGGCATCTTAGCCTCCTTTGCGATGCATTTATTAATCTTGTGCACAAGAATGGGTTTTCCAGCAGGTAAATGCATTCACTAGGCAAATACTTCTTTCCTTTTCCCCCTCCTGGCTGCCTCCGGCTCCATCCAGCTCTTGGAGAAAAACAACCCTCAACGACTAAACCTATCCAAAACCTGGAAAAAGCTTGGAGATCCCTTCCCGGAGCAAAAGGACAAGATCTTCCCTCTTCCTTCACAAGGAATAAACACCCATTTTAGTAGCCAATTTGATTCACTTTTCAAGGAACAGGTTTTCATGCTTTGTGCATTTATTTCCTAATTTTATTACGCCATTTAATTAGATCATGCACATTGGTTTTATTGTTAAAACATGTCCTTGTTTTCTTTATAACTGGATTTCATGGCACTACAGGGACATTTAGGAAAATATCACATTCCAGCATCGACCGTCGAAATCAGACCTAGATCCGAACGGAGCTGCCGGGTCATAAATCTCGTCACAGATGGAAAAAGCGGGATATTATTCACAGCATGCGGAGCGCCAGCGGTTCCAGGAAGGGACACACACCCCCTCCGAGCCCTTAAATTACAGCCCGAGGAGGGACGAAGCGGAGCAGCAGCTCCCTTTGGAAGGACACCGAGAAGTTGTTTGCAGGATTCCTTTTTATGGGCTGACAACGGTCGGGGCTGGCCCCCTGAGACAGCCCCGTTTCAAGGCACCGTGGATGCTACTGAGTTCGCCCTCTCCCCCATCCACCCCAATAGCTTTCCGCCTGCTCCAGGTTCCCTTTGAGCTCCTCTCCTGCCGAGGAGCTCTTTCCCACGTCCCTTGCAAAACCCATGTGCGACCCAACCGGCTTGGATTAACGCGGGTTTTAAGGGGAATTTGGGAGGAAGGGAGACTTTTCTCGCCGTGGGTCGGAGCAGATGGCTGAAAGAAATGAGGAATGGTTCTGGGAACTTCCCTGGGGATGCCTGAGAAAGGGGAAGAAGGAGGGGGAAAAAAAAAAAAGAGAGAGAAATCCACACAATTTAAGACACTTGATCAGATGCTTGGAGGTTGACTACAGGAAACTGAGACCCTGGGGCTTTATCTCCGGGTTTCTGAGGGCTGGGGGCTAGCAGGGGGCTGAAAGGGAGCCGGCTGCAAGCAGAAATCAATTAGTGCTGGGGAGAACTTGAGCCGGTTCAGACGGATCCGTTTGGAGAAGGCACGCAGCGAGCTGGGCTGGGCCGAGCTGCAAATCATCACCGCACCGGCAGGTCCTCGCTGGGCTGGGACTCGGCAGCCCCGCGGCTGTAATTCATGGCACAGAAGGGGTCCTGGTCCCATCCTGCCCTCTTTCCTGGCTGTGGACCAGGAGATGGAGGAGCTGCGACCTCAGCTGGCTCCTGTTGGGCACCTAAAGGTCAGGTCGATGGGTGTAGTTTGGGATGGGTCCCCTCTGATGGGATGCTGTGCAAAGGGATGCCTCTGTGCGTGCTGAAACCAGCTGTATGAGAGGCGTTTTGGGGTGACTGCTGAGTGATGGGAGATCTCAGCTTCTTCTCTTCTCTCTTCCCAGCTGCCATCGCCCAAGGAAACACAACAAAAACATGAAGGCAACCAGGGCTGGTGGATGCATGGAGAGAAGACCTGTAGTAGATCTGGGAAGGAAAGGAGACCTTGAGGAGGTGGCTACTCATAGGGAAAATCACATCCCCTTTCAAAATCAGACGTGGTCTCCAACAGAGAGGGTTAACCCCATGATAAGTCCCACGTGGACTGGGAGCACAGTGATTTAGCTAAAGCACTGTTTTCCCTGCAAGTCTTTCTCCCACTGGTCCACTGCATCACCTGGGGCTACACAAAGGTCCCTTTTTTTAGTCTTCAGCCTCATGCTTGTGACTTTTGCCTCTTGGAGCCTGAAAAAACAGAGCTGAGCTTGGACATTGCACAGGACATCAGCGCCTCCAGCCAAGGCGCTCGTCATCTCCTGCAACACAGAATACAGCATCATTAGGGTTGGAAGGGACCTTTGGAGATCATCTAGAACAACACCGCTCCCAAGGCAGGGTCACCTAGAAAGGGGGATGCAACTAAACGGCATCAATCCCACGGAGTTTTCATTGCACCCCTCCTGACA